>JAODXP020003453.1:0-34029 GCA_027497455.2 Sardinella longiceps
CACCTCTGGAAACTCTTGCGAACACTTGTCTGTTTCCGCTGATGGCAGAGGTACCGCTGTTACAACAGGTGGTGGAGATACCAAAAAGCCCCCAAGATTATTGCCTAGTATGACGTGAACCCCATCCATGGGAAGGGATGGTCTCACGGCAATGGTAACCTCGCCATTTACAAACCCAGCACAACTTCACTTTATGTAAAGGTACAGAAAATGATTGTAAGCCAATTCCCCGTATTAAAACAAACTTCCCCGTGTCTGATACTGAGGAAAATTGCAACACTGAAGCAGAAATAAAGCTCTCCGATGATCCTGTGTCCCTGAGAATTTTTATCGGTGTCATATGTGCATCGCCTATCAATGAGACCAGCCCGTCACTAATAAACGGCGCATAGTCCGACACTTCGGATAACATGGGTTGTGAGCGCTCAGACACATTTTCAATATTTTCGCCATAACCAATATTAGGCTGAACACAATTTTTAGCGCTAGACAACTGAACAACCTCAGACACAACAGCACTTTCTGGATGCACAACAATATTATCTGGATGCGCAGCAAAGGAAGCGCACCCAACAGCTTTAGGTTTAGAATTAGGCTTATAACGTGCACGCAACACTGGGCACTCCCGTTTCCAATGCCCTGATTCCAAACAATAATGACATTTTTCGCCCCCATTAGACTCCCTTGTTTTACCCTTATCAGAAGGAGAATCCCATTTACCCATAGGGCCATTATGAACACGACCTGAGCGATGTTCTCTGCGGTCATATTCATAACGGGAAGGAGGATATTCACGCACTTTAACATTACCGGTACTTTTATGCGTTAAGACGAAGCCATCCGCTAAGACTGCCGCTTCTGACACGTTCTTTGGTTCATGCTCATTAACATAGGTCGCAATTTTCTCAGGCAATATGTTTTTAAACTGCTCTAAGATCAATAGATCTCGCAATGCATCAAAAGTGTCCACACTCTCCGCAGCCAGCAAACGATTATACAGACTAGACAAATCTCTAGCTACTTCAGTGTGGGTTTGCCTGTCACCTTTACGCCAACCCCGAAAACGTTGGCGATAGGCTTCGGGCACCAGCTCATAACATTTTAGAACAGCTTGCTTTACTGCTTCATAACTTTTCCTATCGGTAGGTGTTAACGCCACAAAAGCCTCTTGCGCGCGGCCGACTAGGACAGTTTGTAACAGTATAGTTTTGTCTTCATCACTCCAACAACGATCAGACGCAATGCTTTCAAATAAAGAGAAAAATATGTCTGGATCTCTTTCGTTAAACTTTGGCAAAAACTTTATCATAGCAGCAAGACTAGGCTTAGAAGACGGTCTATCACCCTCACATTTACCCTCCTCAATCAACCTCAGTCTCGTTCTTTCTATGTCCTGTTGCTGATTTAGTTTCTCCAATTCCAACAAACGGTCTTTCTCTCTCTCTTGCGCTTCTAATCGTTTTTGTTCCCTTTCCTGATCTAATTTCTTTTCCAGCATATCTTGTTCCATGGCCAATTTCCTTTGCTCCCAATCCAATTTCATTTGCAACAACTGTTTTTGTTGTTCAAAGCTTAAATTGTCAGATTTATCAGGCTGGATCTTAGTGCTAGATTCAGGCATAACGTTACTCGCTGTTGCATTAACCTGCGCTTCCGAAGATGGATTAATTGGTGTTACGTTAGGCAAAACTTGTTTCTCTTTCAAAAATTCCCGAATAAAATCGACCAGCTGCTCTTTCCTGGCGGATTTATGTGTTGATGTCAGCTCGATCTTATAATGATCTGCCACTTTTAACAATTGCTCTTTGTTTAACGCAACTAATAAGCGCTCCGATGGCGCGGCATAGAAATCCCCCAACGCAACCATTGCTACCGTAACGTTACCTTCACAGTCAGCGACAACAATTCAGTCTAAATTAACCAGAGTGTGATCAAAACTAACTCACAACAAATCAAACTAAACAAATAAGCAAAACAACCAAAATGCTCTCTCTATAACAAAAATACAACCCAACAAAATCACAAAGCCAATGCAGTTCGGGTAACAGGACAAAGCCTGGAGCATCCCCCTACACATTTACCCCCACTAATCTGCCCTGTCTTCGCACTGAGCCCAAGAGCAAGGATCATTTACTCACCATTACCAGTGGAGACGTACTGCCCCGACAAAAGTCAATCCAGCCGTTTCTCCACGGCGGTGCCCTCACCCAGACTCCAGTGACGGCAGCAGCCTAAACCCAGCGCAAAACGCTCTAAATGGGGATAAAGTGACACGCTCCAGCCAATTGTTTGTCCTGCCACCAAAACTGCAATTGAACTCTGTTAAAATAAAACGGTTGTACAAAAGAAACTCCTAAGCATTACCTTTTACTTACGCTGTTAAACACACACACGAAAATCAGTGTATCTCCCCAAAACAATAAGCGAAACTGATACTAGGCCCAATTTACGTCACTCATTCATAAATCAGTACGCTTTTAACGTAGCTCTACGCACCTACTACGCTACCATAGCCTATAGAAAGGAATTACCGTAGCCAAACGTTAACCCAAAATTACGCAACTAAAGTTAAAGTTACGATAAACGGACGAGATCCCCATATGTCAGGACCACCAGGCTCGTATGATGGCCAAGACATGAAGGGGAGACCACACCGACTTAAAATAGTAAATAAAGCGTGTTTATTAAAGTAAATAATGCATATCAGTAAATGTAGTAGTTAACCCAAAAGTGTGGTGTACATCAGTAGATGGAGTGTGGTGTAAGAAAAGGTGTAGCGCTGAGGAGTATGGCTCCAGCCAGCCACCAGGAATGATGGCCCGAGCAGAGTGAGGAGAGAGAGAGAGAGGAACCAGGAAGGCTTCCTTAAGAAGGCCTCCCACTGAGCCTAGCAGCCAGGCCAGGCTACAGCTCCACCTAAGGGCCTGGGGACAGATGGACAGACAGTTCAAACAGACAGGAAGGCCCAGAACACGACCAGCAAGGCTGGGGCGTCACAACAGTCACTAACAAATCTGTAGTATTTTTCCCCATGGCATGCAGACACCCATTTTCTTGGAGTCACATTACCATGCACCACACCATTGCTGCATTGGGAGACATTCTCTGTTACTGGCTTTACTTTCAACACAATGCTTAGTTACTATATGAGTCACTAACAAATCTGTAGTATTTTCCCCATGGCATGCAGACATCCATTTTCTCTGCTGATTAGACCTATTAGACCAACTCTAGCTCCCGCCACGCCCTTACTTGTCTTTCATTTCTTTAGAAACCGAAAGAGAGACCAGCCTGATGAGATCATTCAGTAAAGGGTCACTAAACAGCTGCTGGGGTTCCTGAACAGCTCTATGTATTCAATTCAGTTCAATTTTATTTGTAGAGCGCACACATACTGTACAATACATTGTCTCACATGCTTGATGTACCAAATTAGCATTTAAGTCCCAATCAGCTGCACATGGCATTTCTGTACATAATATACTGTAACACACCGTTCAGTGTGCTGTTAGAGAGAGAGAGACCACACTACAGAAAGAATACCAGAGCACATTGGGAATGTATTAGGGAGGACACACAAAGGATCAACACACCCTTTGTCCCAAGAGACTGAGCCAAGATCATCAAAATACCTGAACGGCCAGCCTAAGTGCCAGTACCTTATTATCTTGAGCATCGTTGTAGAGCTATGCCATGACATCCTAAGATGTCTTAATTATTCAATTATTCAAAACATCCTTATACCCACAGTATGTATCTTTAAATTTGTAAATGAGACAAACCCCTTCCTTGGTATTCCTTCATGGTCTATTTTGACTGATATTTCTATTTTGGTGAATCGAAACTTAACACCCTGTTCTTGTTTTGCCTGTCATTTAGGGGTCAAAGTCATGGACTTTAGTGTTTTATTGCTGATATGACGCGCTCTCCAGGACTATTTATCAGAGTTTTATGGTCAGTGAGCACTTAGAGGAAGATACTTAGAGAATACAGAATATCATCCTTCACTTCACTGCCACGATACTGCAAACCATGGAGTAAGTGAAATTTTACTATAATGACACAGGTTATTACACATTATTGCTCACTTTTACTGGCATGTGTTATTCTTTGGTTTGGTTACACATAGATATTTATAGGACAGTCATAAATGTATTGTAGTAGGCCTATGCCCCCTCTTCCTCTTTCCTTTGTATGCAGAACGTAAGAAATAGATTATATTTATCTGTCTACTCTATATCTATAAATCTTGGCGCAGCCATTCTCACTAAGCTTATGTAGGGATAAAGAAATCTCACTGCTAACATCATTCTCCTGGACCGGAAAAAGCACTTCTGTAACACTTTCTATGGACCCAGTACTCATAGAGCATTATAAATGCATTCATAAGGGGTTATAGCACATTCTTAAAGTCTTATAACTAATGACATTAGTGTTCATAACTGTTTATACATTCTCATGTCTATATTCATAAAGCTTTATAATGTTATCTTACAAGCCTTTAAAACTTGAAGTGTCACAAAGTTTTATAACGCTTCAATTTGTTATTTGTCTTTTTATATGTCTAATTGCTCATGCCACATGATGAGTTACAAGTGCTCAGTGCTCAGTAAAGTAAGATGAGCACATAATTACTCATGGAAATGAATAAGGCACCATAACAGAGCTAAGTAAAGTGGTATGTTTCCCTAGTATCAAAAGGCCAAAGAAGACTTCAGGTTATAAAGGCTTATATGATAACATTATAATTCCTTATGAGTACAGTCATGACGAAATATAATCAGTTATGAATTCTAAAGTCAGAAGTTATAAGCATTTATGAGTGCATAATAACCCTTTATGAATGCATGTATAATGCTCTAGAAAGTGTTCTTTATTGGCACAGGCGCATTTACACCAACATTACAGTAAACATAGTGCGCATGACGCATAACTCATGAGATCACACATTTAACAATAAATGTGTCCTCTTGTCTTTTTCTCTCTGCTCTCTGCATCTCTCTCTTTTCAGCTCATTGCAGACTCATCTGAAGAAGCGCCTGGAGAGCCTTGAGTGCCACTTCACCTGGAACCTGAGAGTCAATGACGACATCTTGGAGACTTTGAGGGGAATTCGTGATCGTGGTGGTTGTGCTTGGGAGGGACACCTGTTCAACCTTCTTGCTTATGCTGTCTACCACCTCAGCAAATCCACAGAGGAGGCCCTGACTTACCTGCAAAAGGCTGAAGTGATACTCAAGCAAGAAGCAGAGGGGAGAGGACCACGGCTGCTGGTGAACCAGGCTAACCTGGCCTGGGTGCACTACCTTCTGGGGGAGCTGCCAGAGAGTGAAGCTTACCTGGAGAAAGTGGCTCAACTTCAGAAGGATTTCCCTGCCCCACCAGGCTGTGACCTGCATCCAGAGGTTTACGGGGAGAAAGGCTGGACCCAGATGAAGTTTGGGTATGATGTGAAGAGAAAAGCCATAGCTAACTTTGAAATGGCTCTGAAGGGAGATCCCAGTAGAAAAGAGTGGAATGTTGGCTTGGCTTTGGCCAAGTATAGAGCTCATTTTGAGGGAGGTGATGAAAAAGTGAAGGAAGAAATCACAGAGCTGTTAAAGCGTGCAAAGACTATGGATCCAGATAATCTTTGCATATCCAGTCTCTACTTAGTTGCACTGGGAAAGCTTGACAGGAAGACAGATGAGACGATGAAGGAGGCCTACCATGTCATTAAAAACATCAAACCATATGATGATGGTTTTAAGGACATTTTCCATTTTTTCCGTTTCTATGGTTCACCTGATAAAAATATAGAAATGGCAGAGCAGTTTGTGAAGGACTACCCCGGAGAGAAAAATGCCAAGCTACAGCTGGCAGTCTGTTATAGAAATAAAATTATGAAATCACGAGGGAGCATAGATCAGGGGTTATTGAGAAAAGCTATTGAGATTTACGAAGAGGTCACAGAGCTAATGCCCTCTTACATCAGGTCTGCATTGAACCTTGCAGAACTGTATGCCACATCTAAGAACATTGAGAGAGCAGAACTTATATATGAGAACCTACTCGGTAAGGAGGAAGACCTAGAGCCCAAAGATCTTCAGCTGCTATGCGTTAGATATGCAAAGTTCCTTCATCGTTATAAGAAATTGATTTCCAAATACGTTGATTACCACATGAAAGCTGTAGAAATCGATGTCGACACTTACGAGAAAAAGGGCAGCATTAAAATTCTTGAGGAAATTGCTTCTAATCACAGTAATCCGAGATACAGACAAATCGGAAACTTCCTCTCAACATTTAAGAACCGAGAATCTAGTAATTAATCTGCTCCTTATGGTAGTAGTAGCCTGATAACACAATATTTGGATACAAGGACTGTTTACAGTTAACAAATAAATTCACAGAGTTACACATTAAAATCATTAACGTTTAGAGAGTAAACTGTAGTGGACCAGTGATCTGATGATATCTAATTTCCTCCCAGTAGTGAGGCACTGGCCGTGGGTCATACTGGCCAAATCCCAGTGAGCCAGTAAACCATAAAAATAAACATGTAGTCTCTGACCTAATGCAAACTCTCTGTGTTCCCTCTGTGTGGCATTATCATATGGCAGCCCATAATGTACATTTTCATTCATTTAATGTTGTTAAGCGTGAAGTGTTTGGTCTGTATGTATATTTCTCTGTTATTATGTTTTTTTGCATTTATTTTAATTGAATAATTTGTGACCTGTGGAGACTAGGAATTATGAATGCACTGTTCTTGATACACTGTGTGTTTTTACATGCTTGTTTTTACATGTTTGACAATAAAACTTTGAATGCATAATGACTTTCTGTCTGCCTGAGTTTGTTGAAGGGGTTGTGTGTATGTGCCACAGAGCTAATGTGTGTGTGTGTGTGTGTGTGTGTGTGTGTGTGTGTGTGTGTGTGTGTGTGTGTGTGTGACGTCATCTTCAATCTATCCAGAATGCTGCTAGGCCACGGCCTTAAGTCTCTGACTGTCAACCTGTTGTGTGTGAGATTCAGTTCAACATTCTCCCGTCTAGATCACTGCCCAGTCAGACCCATACCATTGAATGAATGGATGGAGGATGGATGGATGGATGAATGAATGAATGAATGAATGAATGAAGGGGACCTCTATGTTTAGAGTGTTACTGATCCATCAGACTGTATGGAGTGTGGAGAGAACAAAAGAGCCACCTAGTGGTGAACCAGGTGAATGAGCCTGGCTTCTTTCTTGAGCTACATGTTTGTGTTGTTGTTGTTGCTGTAAAGTTTTTTTTTCCTCAGTCCCATCTGTTTCCCAGAGTCAGTCTGGTATCTGTGTTGTAAAATCATGTAATCATCCATAAAAGTACTCACACAATTCACCTAAATTTGGCCTACTGTACTTTGCATTTCGTTATTTGATAGTCATATTCAAAACATGATTATTTAATTAATAAAAATGTTCATTTCATAACACTCTTGCACTTGAAAGGTTTTCCTTAATAACTAGCAAAACCCCTAAATGGGCAGTATTTTAGCCTATGCACACAGTTACAGTTATAAAGATATAGTAACCAAGTTGGAATCCTAGTTCTGTTTTTGCAAATTGAAACTTTAACACCCAGCTTAAATTTTACCTTTCACTCGTGATCAAGTGGTAGATTTTATTACTTTATAGGGAAAGTGACGTTGTCTAGGATATATAATGGAGGTTTCTCTCTGACCCTAGATCTGCCCCCACAACAGCTTGTTTTAAAAAGAAGCTCAAAACAGCTTTATTTTCAATGGCTTTTGATTAATTTGACTTCTTAGTGAAGAGTAATTGGTTCTTTTTGCCAAGTTTCTGTTTATATGTACATTTTTTCCCCCTATACTCTTATTTTTATTGTTATTATTATTATTTTATAATTATCATTATTATTATTTGTTAATTGTTATTATTTTTTTTTCTTTATCCTTTTAATGAGCACATTGAATGACAGATTTGTATGAGAATGTGCTATATAAATAAACTTGAACTTGAACTTGAACTTGAACCTTGTAAAAAAGACACTTGGAAAGCACATTTTACACTTCGCTGAAACTCTATTGCAAGGCATCATGGAGTAAGTAAAACAAGAAGTTATTTTATCATTTTATCTGTCATCCCTTAGAGTAATAACCTTACAACAAATCTTAGTGTGAGAAAATCATATAGTTTAACACATAAACATGTGTTGTGTAAGAGAGGGCTATTTTGTAGTGTGTTAATGTGTGCACCCTCTCTTTTACCTATTGGCCATACTGTGTTTCTATCAAGTTTACCCTCTACATCTCTCTTTCTCTCTCTCTCTCTCTCTCTCTCTCTCTCTCTCTCTCTCTCTCTCTCTCTTTCTAGCTCATCTCAAACTCCTCTTAAGAGTTGCCTGGAGAGCCTTGACTGCCACTTCACCTGGAACCTGAGCCGCAACATTAGCGTCCTTCATCGTCAGCAGGAGAATCTGGACGATATCCGTCAACATGGCTGTGCTTGGGAGGGTCACCTGTACAACCTGCTGGGCTACGTTGTCTACCACATCAACACATCCACAGATGAGGCCCTGACGTACCTGCAAAAGGCTGAGGCCATCATTACAGAAGCTGAGGGGAGAGGACCACGGCTGCTGGTCAACCAGGCTAACCTGGCCTGGGTGCACTACCTTCTGGGGGAGCTGCCAGAGAGTGAAGCTTACCTGGAGAAAGTGTCTCAACTTCAGAAGGATTTCCCTGCCCCACCAGGCTGTGACCTGCATCCAGAGGTTTACGGGGAGAAAGGCTGGACTCAGATGAAGTTTGACTATGATGTGAAGAAAGAATCCATAGTTAACTTTGAAATGGCTTTGAGGGGAGATCCGAATAGGAAGAAATGGCATGTAGGCCTCGCTCTGGCCAAGTATGAAGTTCATTTTGACACTGAAGAGTTGAGGCAAGAAATTATAGAGCAAATTCACACTGCCAAGACACTAGATCCAGATAACCTACGCATGTCAGTTCTCTACTTAAGTGCACTGGCAGATGTTGGTAGAAAGACCAAGGAGACAGTGAGAGAGGTTCATGATCTAATTAATGAGCTAAAGCCAGATCTAGATGGCCTAGGAGATATTCTTGATTTCCTACGTAAACATGATTCTCTAAATTCAGCCTTGAGAGTAGCAGAGGAGGTAGTGAAGAATCATCCCTCTGAAAGAGGAGCTAAATTGCAGCTGGCACTTTGTTATAAATGGAAGGTTTTTGAAAATCGAGGTAAATTGGATCCCGATGAGGCAAGAAAGGGCATTTCTATTTATGAAGAGGTCACTAGACTTTATCCACACTACCTTAGGGGAAAAATAGATCTTGCAGGAATATATGCAAAATCTGGGAATATCATGAAGGCGGATCAAATCTTTAGGGATCTTCTCAGTAAGTCAGAAGATCTGGAGCCTGGGGCTCTGCAACTGCTCTACAATAGATACGGGAATCACCTTAAATGGTTTAAAAGATCTGTCTCTGAGTCCATTGATTACCACAAAAAGGCTGCAGAAATCCCTAAACAATCTCGGGCGAGGAAGAACAGCATTAAATTTCTCAGGTCAATGTATTGGCACCCAAGATGGGACGAAATAAGAGACTTCCTGTCACAAACTGAATTAACTCTTTCCCGACAGCCCATAGAGAAATCAGTACGTACGTACTGATGACAAAAATGAATGAAAGTATCATTTTTCTTCACTGAAAGCCCGCGAAAATGTTTCTGGGTGTCTATGAGTGTCTAAGCCAATCAAATAAATACTTTTTCCCGGTGTATGTGTTGATTTTTTCTATTGGTTAAGATTTTATATTTTGGGATTGGTTGTCAAGCGGCGATCGCGACATTTAACATGGCGAGTAGCGAGAAGCGACCCAGGTTCAGTGGGAGCAATGACCTACAGAGGATACTACTCGAGATATATGCCTCAGATGATGATGAAGAAGATACTGCACATCTGGGGATGTCAAGCGAGGAAGAAAGTGATCTTGATCGTCAACTTTTGGAGCAATCAAGGTGAGTAAAATGAAACGCTAGCTAGGACACAATTTTCATGATAAAGTTTTGCTACGTGCCTGAGGTGAAACGAACGTGAGGTGTCACCTCAAGTGAATAAACAGCGTTCACATGCCATTTTGAAATGGCAAATGGTTTTCAGAAAACATATTATTTGTTTTAAAATAAATCGTGTTGTTGATTGTGTGTTTGATCGTGTGCTTATGAATTTCGACAGCGAGATGATGTTGACTATCTGTATGCAAGTACAACTAGCGCGCCAACTCTCATCTCCGTCCAGAACGAGACCAAGAACTCAAGTTGTGTCTGCGACGTGAAACGAAGTTAGCTTTCGTTTTGTTTTTGATAGATATTCAGATATTTTACCACGTATATTATTCATTTGCAAATAAGTTAGTGTGTTTGAATGTACAACATGAACACACAGTTCAGTGCAGTTTTGTTTGGCTGTACACCTAGCTCACAAACTTGCCTCAGCCCTGAGCTAAAGCAAGACGAACACATCGTGTTAGTGAGGATACCTAAAATATTTCCCAAAATAACAATGGTGATGACGGTCATAATAACACAACAACAACAACTGATAAATCACCATTATGTATTATGTATTTTGAACTACTGTGTCTTCTTTTACATCTTACTAACTGTCTCACAAAACTGAGTTTTTCCTTGCCCCATGTTCTTGGGTGCTTCTTGCTGTAAGGCCCCTTGAAACATTGCTTTTGTTGTGCAGCTGTCCAAAAAAAATTGAATTGAATTGTACAAAAGCAACAGTAATAACACTGCATAGCTCCAGCTGTCTTTATAATATATGACACAAACTCTTATAATAGACACTGATGAAATGTTTGTTCTAAATAAATTTCCAGGGGATTTCCAGCTTGTTATTGCAGAAATGTTATAACCATGACATTTTTTCTGGTGTAGTGATGAAGATCCATCCAGTGCTGAAGAGGAAGATCCTTCCGGTGGCCCTGATGATGGTGAGACTGTGGCGATGATTGGGGAAGCTACAACTGGAACTGAATTTCATCTGGAAGCTCCTGCTGCCTACGCACATGGACATGGACGTGGACAAGGAGAAAGCCGTGGTCATGGACGAGGTGGGCGTGGACGAGGATGTGGAGGTGGGCGTGGACGAGGTGGGCGTGGGCGAGGATGTGGAGGTGGGCGTGGACGAGGTGGGCGTGGGCGAGGACGTGGAGGTGGGCGTGGACGAGGTGGGCGTGGGCGAGGATGTGGAGGTGGACAAAGGGCTTGTGGCACTCCTGAAACTGGTCAGGGTCAGAACTCAAAGACTTACAGTGACCCTGATGTCAGCAATGTTCTGCCTCCTTTTACACCCAATAGGCCATGTGGTGTTCATATTGGCGGTTTTAACCTCAGAAACATGATGACCACAGCTGTGGAGTTTTTTAAGTTGTTTTTCACCATCGAAATGGTTATAGATATCTGCACCCACACAAACACATACGCATACACACACATTGCAGGGGGCTCACACCACACATACACAGGCCCTGGTGGCAGCTGGCAAGAGACAACCCCTGAGGAAATTTACAGGCTAATCGGGTTGCTCATTTATTTTGGTCTAGTGAGAGTTACTTCCGATACTACCAAATACTGGAGCATCAAATCACTGTATCATGGGCTTTGGGCACGAAGCATGATGCCACGAACACGCTTCAAGGCCCTTATGGCCTTACTGCATATCGTAGATCCAGATACCGAAACACAAGGCAACAAACTTAGAAAAGTACTGTCCTTTGTCAATGATTTCAGATCCAGATGTTCCTTCCTCTATCAGCCTAGTCAGAATCTTGCTATAGATGAAAGAATGGTCAAATCCAGACATCGTTCAGGTATAAGACAGTACATCAAGGACAAACCAACAAAATGGGGAATAAAATTATGGGTTTTAGCGGACAGCTGTAATGGTTACACTCTAGACTTTGACATATATATCGGGAAAGCAGCAGGGGCAGAGACTAGTGAACATGGACTTGGGTATGATGTTGTAATGAAATTGATCCGTCCTTTTCTCAACCAAGGGTACTTACTATTTTTTGATAATTTTTACACGTCATGTCAACTTGTCAACGACTTATTTTCTCAGGGTGTGCCATGCACTGGAACTGTCAATGACAAAAGAAGGGGATTTCCTGAAAGTCTGAAAGATGGAAAAAAGTGGGGTCGGAGAGTGTCTCGAGGAGACATGCGGTGGGAAAGGGTTGGGCCCATTCTTGCACTACAGTGGAAGGACAATAAAGTTGTGTCCGTGTTAACCACAATAGACAATGCCAACAATGCTTTGGAAGTAGAAAGAAAGACAAAAACAAACAACAAGTGGACAGCTGTGACTGTGCCACAGCCAGAGGCTATAAAGAGATACAACATGAACATGAATGGGGTAGACAGATCTGATCAAATTCTGGCAACACATAATGTCCTGCGTAAATGCACACGCTGGTGGAAGACACTGTTCTTCCACATCATTGACATTGCTGTGGTAAATAGCTTCTTGCTGTTCAAGCAACAGCAGACCAATCACCCTGACTTTCATGGACTACAGCGGCCAACAAAGTACAGTCTCGTGGACTTTAGAGAGGAGCTAGTGCGGCAACTCTGTGGTCTAGTGGAGTATGATGACCCCCCTTCTAATAAGCACAGCCATCCTTCCCCCCTCCAGACCAATATGAGACTGTACATATGCCCATGTTTTCAAATGATGTGAAACGCAACTGTGTGGTGTGTTACAGAGAGGGCAGGGGGCAAAAGCAGGTGCACTCTTACTGTAGTGCACCTCAGTGTGGGAAGTATCTTCATGTCTCAAGAGAGAGGAACTGTTTTGCGGTTTTTCATAGCAAGGCCTACCAACACTGAATCTGTTGGGTCATTTTTACAGTTTATCTGTTTTAAAATGTGTTGGTTTAAGTGTGTGTGTGTGTGTGTGTGTGTGTGTGTGTGTGTGTGTGTGAGAGAGAGAGAGAGAGAGAGAGAGAGAGAGAGAGGGAGAGAGAGAGAGAGAGAGAGAGAGAGTGACAGTGAGAATGTAATCACCACAAGTGTCCACAACAGTCCACAACAATTTTAACAGTACATATACAGTACCCCTGTTTTCTCATTATATAATTTTAAATGTTGTGCTGTGTTACAGAGAGGGTACGGGTCAAAGGTTAGTGTGGGAGGTATGTTCATGTCTCAAGAGAAAGGAACTGTTCTGCGTCTTTTCATAGCAAGGCCTACCAAATCTTAATATGTTTATCGATTTTCACTGTTCATCCATATTAACAGTCTAAACTGTGTTTACATGATTATTGACCAATGTGATTTGTAAAAGATGAAGTTATAAGTTATTTTTTAATGAAAATGTGATTGATGTGTGTGTGTATTGATGCTGCAACTGATTTTGATAATAAAACTGTATAATGATTATTTAGGCTCGCCTGTATACATTATTTCAAAGTGAGTTATCTAGAGTTCCTTTTACCCAATTGCTACCAAACCTGGTATGTATTTCGGCAACAGGTAGATGCAACTTTCTGCTATTTCACTTTTTTTATAACATGCAGCATTGAAGCTGTAGAGCTTTAAAAGCCCATTTTTTTGGCCCGGAATATGCAAATTTTATGCAAATATATGCAAATTAGCATATATAAATAATAAATATTTGTCATGTTAAATACATATTTGTGTAGCCTAACTATCTGGCTTCAAGATGAAATGTGTGTTTTTATTTAGATATGCTTTGCTTAGTAATAGCAGATCAAAATGTTAAAGGAGTCAATTTTGGCCTATTTTTGCCCTGTCGGGAAAGAGTTAAACTAAAATTAGTGCTGGATTTTTCTGAGAATTCTAACTATGTAATATTCACATATGTCTTGATTTTATAAATCATGTTGCACACCTGTTTTGCTTCTGTGGTTGCTCTGATGTTGAATTAGGGGCTTAAAAGTGATTGTTTTCGTTTGTTTTAAATGATCCAGTGAAGTTACTGAGTGTCAGTGCCGTTTTATACTTTACTTTTTGTTTATTTTGCTTTTGGCAGTTAGTGTGGCCACTATACAGTTGAAATAAAGCTCTACATACAAGAAATATATATATGGGCAATTCCACGAAAAAGTAAACCTCACCTTAAAACTTCAAGTCTCACCTACATGGACATACAAATTCTTTCAGAAAACTTCCAATACGAAAAAGTATTGTCTCTATGTAAATATTCAACTGAGCAAGTTTCGAAAGGATATCTGTTTGTTAAATTTTTTACCCTATTCAGCTATAATGTAAGTCTATGGAGGGGCTTATAATGGGCATAAGTGGGTGATAACAAACACAAAGCTGCTATATTATCAGTCATTTTTCATTGTTCTATTACTATTTCTCTTGTTACAAGTTAAAATCCACCATTCACAATTGTTTTGTATCGTTTTGGAGGGTTTTTCCAGACGTCACGTCCATAACGTCACATCCATAACGCCATTTCTCCCAATGAAAACCAACTTTTTTACATTTACATTTGAAATTAAGTCTTTCTCTGTCTTTACTGAGGTGTCCTGTTTGGTATGAATGTAGTAATATTTACATTTCTCTAGAAATTTCACACACTTCACAGCAAAAACTACGCTCTCTCAAAAGTTTGTCCGTTTTTCGTCACGTCCATAACGCAAATTGAAAGGCTCATATTCTTATGATACAAATCATGATATTAATTTTTTCTGTTTGCCTGTATTCAGCCATGGAGTTTGCAGAAGAATATGAAAAAAAATTGTGAAATACTGCTAGGTTTGCGGAGGTTATGTGGCCTTTTGTTCATCAATAATGCACGAAAATGTCACGTCCATAACGCTGGAATTGCCCATATATTTAAAAATCGTAGGCCTACACTTTGTTTCTACATTGAAATCATACTTGAAAGATTATTGCTCTCTGTAAAGCTGTCCAGTGTAATCAACACTTGTCATGTCAAGTGATTGTCATGATAGCATGTTACATCATCAGCCACAGACAGACACGCCTCTTCCACACTATCGGTTACCTTCTGGAGAGGTACTGTAATACTGGCTGGTTGTAGTCTTGCCTGTTTACAAGTCACTCTAGTTATTGTATTGAAACTGTTGTGTTGGATTCTTTCAAATTGGAATTGAGACATCTTTTAGTGGCTTGAATTTTAATGCAGTTTTATTACTATACATATAGCTGATTTTAAGTTTTTAAATGACTGTATACATATGCTGGGATCTCACAGGGTCATTTATGTAAGGGATAATGTATTGTCCGTCGGTCATTATAGAGAAATATTTCTAAATGACTGTATACACATGCTGGCCTAGTAGTAGCTTAGTATTCAGATCTCACAGGGTCATTTATCAATCTGTAACTAACTTATTTACCCTCACATCAGTATCACCACTCTGCAGAACAACTCCTAATCAGTGACCAAGTCTGGTTGCTGTTTACAACTCTCAGTTTCATACCGCTGTCCTAGTTTCATTTCTCTCTAAAGAGAAAGACACAGCAGACAGAGATGGAGTGTGTGACTTGTGTTACCTGCCATACCACACCAGCCAAAGGTCACTAAACAGCTGGGGTTGTTAAATACTTCTGTTTACCACTATGGTCATTTGCATTCATATCTGGAGATAATAAAACATCATAAAACACTCAGGAATGCAGTAACTGACCACACTGCAGAAAAGAACACTAAGTGGGAATGAGGAAAATGTTATGTGAGTCAGACAGTGTGCATGCGGGGTAAACAGTGTGCATCTGGGGTTTTAGACATTGGACGTCGGAGTTAATAAAAGTTACCATGGCAGACGTGCTTTTCTCCATGCCTGTTTTATGCACCTGAAACGCTCATGACAGGAAATCCAAGAAATCAATCAACAAGAATCAAGACAGCCTTTTGTCGTGTCCCCAGTTTTGGGTTTAGAGAGGGAAACATAAAAGGGTCACAGAAGGACGTAGGCTACCACTTTCCACCTACGACAAAATCACCAGAATGCCTGAAAATAAACATCTGCCCAGTACCCTAATAATGCAAGATGACCTATGGTTACTGACAACATAGGGAGATCACTTCAAACACCAGAATATCCATGATATTTGTACAGGTCCACTGGTGTAAGTGTGCAAGTCCAGTTTCAACCACTGAGAGTGGAGAAATATTGAGAAAATTTATCTTAACAAAAGCAAGGTTTGTAGCTATTTTTCTTCAGAGATAGAAAATGTAATATAATGTCCCTACAGGATGATTTTCATTTCTTATGGACTAAGGCTCAACAATGTAATCAAAGTGAACTGTTGGTAATTCCAGTCATAAATCAGTTATAACATTATATGGATGACAACTAGCTAACTTGATAGGTTCAAAAACAGTCTATAATTATACGTTGTCGTAACTTCTAAAATAGGGCCTAACAAAGCTAACTTGTAGAAGACTTGACACTCAGGTGATGCAGCAACAGACCCCTCATCCTCTGATACTGTAGTCATGAGACAAGAGAAGCCTGTAGTTTAATATGTGGTATATTAGCCATTTATAACGTATGTGTTTAGCAACACTAAAGCCCCTTTTCCAGGGAGAGGATTCCATTAAAAACCATTTCTGGTGAGAGGTGACATACCCTAACCCTAACCCTAACCCTAATCATGACAAATACCGGGTGACACTTAAAGACAGGTGTATAAAGTTTATGACAGAGTCATGACAACGTTATGTCATAGTTTATGACCGTGTTTTGTTGTTGTTGTTGTTGTTGTTGTTTGGCCTACCTAATTTTGCCAATCATATAATAATTATTCAAATTCATCTTCATAGTACTTATTTATGTATTTTAAATCTGTAAATATGGCAAAGCCCCTTCCTTGTTATTCCTTTATATGATTTACATTTCTATGGTGAATTGAAACTTAACATCTTGCTCTTGTTTTGCTCTTCTTTAAGGGTCAAAGTCATGGATTAAGTATTTTATAGCTGCTCTCCAGGACTAGTTATCAGAGGTTTATGGACAGTGAGCTCACAGTAGGATACTTGGAGAATACAGAACGCTACTGCAAGCCATCATGGAGTAAGTTTGAAAATGCATTAATTACACAGGTTGTTACACACTATTTTTACCTCCGCCAAGGAGGTTATGTTTTTGCCGGCGTCTGTCTGTCTGTATGTGTGTCTGTCTGTGTACAACATAACTCGAAAAGTACTGCACGGAGACAACGTCTGTATTTGGTCAAGTAAGAATTGATTAAATTTTGGTGGTGATCGGTGATCCAGAACACAATCTGGAATTCATATTGTGTCTGTGACCACATTGCCTTGGCGGTGGTCTGCGCTCTCCGAGTTTATTTTTTAAAACAACAACAAAACAACCGCTTGCTCTATTCTTCACTTTGTACAGAGGGTCTGAAACAATTGATTGCTGGAGGTGTTTACGGTAAATTACAGTAAAAAGGCTGGCTAAGCCTTTACTGATAGCCTGTAGTGTATTCTTGTTCTGCATTCACTCTGTCTCTGCGCTGAAACACTGATGGGAGATGAGAATTCAGCAGACTTACGTAGGGAGGCAATGGCTAGGCTAACTTTGGTTTGGTTAGTGCATAATCATTTTAGCGGTCATAAATGTATTATATGCCCCTCTCTTTCCTATCTACCTCTCTTTCTGTCTCGTTTAATATTTATCTCTCTCTATCTCTCTCTAGCTCCTTTCAGAATAATTTGAAGAAGCGCCTGGACAGCTTTGAGTGCCACTTCACCTGGAACCTGAGAGTCAATGAGGACATCTTGGAGACTTTGAGGGGAATTTGTGATCGTGGTGGTTGTGCTTGGGAGGGACACCTGTTCAACCTACTGGCTTATGCTGTCTACGACATCAGCAAATCTACAGAGGAGGCCCTGACCTACATGCAAAAGGCTGAGGTGATACTCAGAGAACAAGAAACAGAGGGGAGAGGACCACGGCTGCTGGTGAACCAGGCTAACCTGGCCTGGATGCACTACCTTCTGGGGGAGCTGCCAGAGAGTGAAGCTTACCTGGAGAAAGTGGCTCAACTTCAGAAGGATTTCCCTGCCCCACCAGGCTGTGACCTGCATCCAGAGGTTTACGGGGAGAAAGGCTGGACTCAGGTGAAGTTTGGGTATGATTTCAAGAGAAAAGCCATAGCTAACTTTGAAATGGCTCTGAAGGGAAACCCCAATAGGAAAGAGTGGAATGTTGGCTTGGCTTTGGCCAAGTATAGAGTTCATTTTGGAGGAGGTGATGAAAAAGTGAAGGAAGAAATCACAGAGCTGTTGCGGCGTGCAAAGAGCATGGATCCAGATAATCTATTCATAACTAGTCTCTACTTGGTTGCATTGGGAAAGCTTGACAGGAAGACAGATGAGACTATGAGGGAGGCCTACCATGTCATTAGAAATATTAAACCATATGATGCTGGATTTAAGGACATTTTCCATTTCTTCCGTTTCTATGGATCACGTGAAGAAAATATACAAATGGCAGAGCAGTTTGTGAAGGACTACCCCAGAGAGAAAGCTGCCAAGCTACAGCGGGCAGTCTGTTATAGAAATAAAATTATTAAATCACGAGGGAACATAGATCAGGGGTTATTGAGAAAAACTATTCTTATGAAGAGGTCACAGAGCTAATGCCCTTTCACAGCAGGTCTGCAATGAACCTTGCAGAATTGTACACCAAAGCTGGCAACATAGATAAGGCAGAATTAATCTATAAGAACCTCCTCGATAAAGAGAAAGACCTAGAGCCCAAAGATCTTCAGCTGCTATGTGTTAGATACGCTAAGCACCTTAATTTTCATAGAAAATTGCCTTCCCAATCTGTTGATTACCACATGAAAGCTGTAGAAATCGATGTAGATTCTTGGGAGAGGAAGGACAGCATTAAAATTCTCAGACAAATTGCTTCCAATCGCAGAAATCCAAGATGTACAGAAATCCAAGATTTCCTTTCAAATCTGAGAATGTAGTCATCAGCCTGCTCCTTACAGTAATAGGAGCCCAATAATTGAATAGTTGGATATAAGGACTATTTACAGTCAACAAATAAATTCACAGAATCATTAATTAAAATCAATATCATTTAGAGAGCAAACTGTAGAGGACCAGTGATCTGATGATATCTAATTTCCTCCCAGTAGTGGAGCACTGGCCGTGGGTCATACTGGTCAAATCCCAGTGAGCCAGTGAACCATAAAAATAAACATGTATTCTCTGACCTAATGCAAACTCTCTGTGTTCACTCTGTCTGGAATTATCATATGGCCTATAATGTACATTTTCATGCATTTAATGTTGTTAAGCGTGAAGTGTTTGGTCTGTATGTATATTTCTCTGTTATTATGTTTTTTCACATTTATTTTAATTGAATTTTACACCTTCATGTGCATTGTAGGAATTGTGTGACCTGTGGAGACTAGGAATTATGAATGCACTGTTCTTGATACACTGTGTGTTTTTACATGCTTGTTTTTACATGTTTGACAATAAAACTTTGAATGCATAATGACTTTCTGTCTGCCTGAGTTTGTTGAAGGGGTTGTGTGTATGTGCCACAGAGCTAATGTGTGTGTGTGTGTGTGTGTATGTGTCTGTGTGACGTCATCTTCAATCTATCCAGAATGCTGCTAGGCCACGGCCTTAAGTCTCTGACTGTCAACCTGTTGTGTGTGAGATTCAGTTCAACATTCTCCCGTCTAGATCACTGCCCAGTCAGGGCGCTCAAGCACTTCCAGAGTCAACAGCGTAGCCATTGGACTAACCTGCACCTTCAGGGAAAACTGGCTTGCCTCCAATGCGCGGACCATTCAGTTTCTCACACTGCATTGCAAAACCTATCCATTGACGATAGTATCCTCAAGTTTAAAGCTCGTCTACAGACATTACCCACCAAGTACAACTTGTCTCTGTGGTTCCCGAAACATCATGACCCATTCTGTTTGCTGCACAACGATAGGACTGCGGAGTCAACCGCTCATATAATGAACGGTTGCCCTGCGTTCAAAGGCCTATACATTGCGCGCCACGATCGCATTGTGAACATTTTAGCAAAGGAGCTACGCAAAATCAATTTGCAAAGCGCAATACATATCAACAAGACTGTACAACTGAACTGGTTTTTATCTCTGAACAGTAGTGCAGATATCTTAAGTGCTGTCATTAGAGATTCTCCTAATACCCCTGACATTGTTGTATTGGGTGAAGTATCAAAAAACATTCTGATATTGGAAATAGGGTGTTGTTTTGACTTGTACTTAGACTTGTACTTTTCAGAAAAAATGTTAAAATACCAACCATTAACAAATGCTTTAGCATTATGTTAGGGCTGGGCGATTATGCGATCTCGATTAGGGATCGCGATCAAATTTAGTTCGATCACGGTGATCAGCTGTGCGCATATTTTCTCGATCACGTGCATTATATGTTGGAAAGGTGCGCGCCGACTGCTGCTAACAATCTAAGTTCCCTGCACCGCTTTGAGCAAGCCTAACTTTACCAGAGAGAACTTAGCCGTCGTTTCGGGTATTTATGAAGACACATGCATTTCTATTGTCTTTAGGAAATTCTGGGAGCATTCCATAGTTAGATGTTGGTAAACGGACAGCCACAAGTGAAAGTCTTGCGCGATCGTTAAAAAACAAAATAAAGTGTAGAGTGTTGTTGACGGTAAAAGGAAGGGAGAAATAGTGGGGCACAGCGGTTGCAACGTTTATCTACGGTTCCCATTCACCCTTATGCGAGACATAAAAGTTTTTTTCCGACGTTTTGTCATCTTCAACTCCAGAAGTGTTGGACATCCGTCCTCTATAGTATTTATGCAGACGCAAAGACTATCTAACATGAAATCAACTCGTCATTAAAATGAAAGCTTCCTGCAGAGCGAATGGAAACAACAAATGCATTTCACCCTGAATTAAAGTATTGTGATAGCCTACTGCTGGACACGGTTTAACAGGGTAAACTTCCCTTTCTTTATTGTAGACACATACAACAACAACGAGTTGCTGTTTTAGCCACAACTCCCGCTTTTAGAACTTCCAACACAGCGGCAATGCTACAGTCTCTCTCCCAATTCTCTGACACTCTCTCTCTCGCACCTGCGCGCGCGCACACCCACACCCACACCCAAACACACAGGCAGGCACACCTAAACTCCACCCCTTAATTCCCCCAAAAAAGACACATAGCAACCTAGGAAACGTTATATCATTCATGATCGTGATTAAAAATCGAGATCGTTCAATCTGAGAAAATAAATCGTGATAACTTTTTTTGCCATATCGCCCAGCCCTACATTATGTGGTTATAAGACCAAACTGATTGTTCTGATTTTTGGTAGCCTAGGACATGTCCACAGGCTGTGTGTCAGAGGCCTACAAATATCTGGACTGAGAAAGAAGGACTCTAAACAAATAGCCAAATACTGCTCCATATCTGCAATAATAGGTAGCTTGCATGTTTGGAGAAGAAGGTGTCATCTCTATCCTAAAAAAAAAAAAAAAAAAGATGAAATGATAATGTACTGCTATGTTTTCACCATGCACTAGAACATTGTTTTGTACTGTACAACAGAATAGGCTCTTTGCAACTATTTGGATGCTGTGTTGTTATAATCAGTATTAGCCATTCCAAATAAATAATCAAACTGTGTGTATGTGTCTGTGTGACGTCATCTTCAATCTATCCAGAATGCTGCTAGGCCACGGCCTTAAGTCTCTGACTGTCAACCTGTTGTGTGTGAGATTCAGTTCAACATTCTCCCGTCTAGATCACTGCCCAGTCAGACCCATACCATTGAATGAATGGATGGATGGATGGATGAATGAATGAATGAATGAATGAATGAAGGGGACCTCTATGTTTAGAGTGTTACTGATCCATCAGACTGTATGGAGTGTGGAGAGAACAAAAGAGCCACCTAGTGGTGAACCAGGTGAATGAGTCTGGCTTCTTTCTTGAGCTACATGTTTGTGTTGTTGTTGCTGTAAAGTTTTTTTTTCCTCAGTCCCATCTGATTCCCAGAGTCAGTCTGGTATCTGTGTTGTAAAATCATGTAATCATCCATAAAAGTACTCACACAATTCACCTAAATTTGGCCTACTGTACTTTGCATTTCGTTATTTGATAGTCATATTCAAAACATGATTATTTAATTAATAAAAATGTTCATTTCATAACACTCTTGCACTTGAAAGGTTTTCCTTAATAACTAGCAAAACCCCTAAATGGGCAGTATTATAGGCTATGCACACAGTTACAGTTATAAAGATATAGTAACCAAGTTGGAATCCTAGTTCTGTTTTTGCAAATTGAAACTTTAACACCCAGCTTAAATTTTACCTTTCACTCGTGATCAAGTGGTAGATTTTATTACTTTATAGGGAAAGTGACGTTGTCTAGGATATATAATGGAGGTTTCTCTCTGACCTTGTAAAAAAGACACTTGGAAAGCACATTTTACACTTCGCTGAAACTCTATTACAAGGCATCATGGAGTAAGTAAAACAAGAAGTTATTTTATCATTTTATCTGTCATCCCTTAGAGTAATAACCTTACAACAAATCTTAGTGTGAGAAAATCATATAGTTTAACACATAAACATGTGTTGTGTAAGAGAGGGCTATTTTGTAGTGTGTTAATGTGTGCACCCTCTCTTTTACCTATTGGCCATACTGTGTTTCTATCGAGTTTACCCTCTACCAGGGGTGCCATCACCAGATTAAAAGTAGTATTGCCAATTTTTTGCCCATCCCGGTCAGGCCTTACGAACGCCTACGCAGTGCGGACGGTCTGAATAATTCTCAGTCCGAATAAATTAAATGTTATTATGCAACATCATTATTATTTGGCAGTGATGGGGACTTGGACTCGAGACTTGGACTTGGACTTGACTTAAGTCGCTCATTCTGGAGACTTCAGACTTGACTTGGACTTGCCCTCAATGACTTGAGACTTGACTCGGACTTGAGCCTTGTGACTCGTGAACAATGTTCATTTCACAGAAGTGTTCATTTCATTATTTTGGTTTTTCTGATGTTTCTTATGGGAAAGCATAAGCACAATATTTCCTCTTAGGTGCAGTGTAACTCATGCATACAACTGCATTCTAAATTTTCTCAGGTCTAACATTATAGCTGATTTGTCAATAGCAGATTGTGTGCACAATTATGTCCACCCTCACCCTGTCAAAGGGAATTTTTTTTCCAAGATTCAAAAAGGCTCGACTTGAGGAGAAGCCTTGAGACTTGACATGGACTTGGCAGGCTCGAGACTTGACTTGAGACTTGACTTGGCATTGCGCCTCAGGACTTGGAACTTGACTTGACTTGAGTACAAAGACTTGAGACTTGACTTGGACTTCGGAAAAATGACTTATGAACATCACTGCTACAAGGGCAGGAGCCTGTGGAGGGACGAATGAAACAGCTATTTCATTTATCACCACCAGGGCCTTAGGCCCATATAATCAAGTAAATGCACATAAACCTATGTTTTTACAATATTTTGTTCTTATATGATCAGGAAAAATCAGTTTTACAAAGATGGAAATGTATCTGGCTCTATTGGTAGGGGGTCGACTTTTCCAATGTTACCCTATGGCAGTGGTTCACAAACTTTTTCTGTCATTCCCCACTTTAGAAGGCAGAGAATTTTCACGCCCCACCTGGAAGGCTAAATTTGCGCACAATATCTCTGTGAGAAATACTTAGGATTTTTATAGGATTTTTTTCAATGTTTGAAAGCCAAATTCTCTCAAACCCCTCATCACACCAAGTAGCAAATAGCACCATTGGAAAGCTCAATTTACTGTCAAATGTGCATATCTGATGAATAACTGTGAATTTGGGGGGCAAAGAGATGTCTCGCGCCCCATCTGTCATGTGTCTGCGCCCCACTAGTGGGGCCCGCCCCACAGTTTGAGAAACACTGCCCTATGGAGAATGGTGCGCTATAGGTTGTGAAAGGCATGTGCGACCATTTAACTCATCTAAATATTCAAATATCATTTTGCATGATAGAAACATGATATGAAATATTAGACAGGTCATTTGCTGGAAAAATTAGGCCTAGTTTCCTGTCAAAGTTTTCTCTGTGGATTCCTGATCAGAAGGCCTATTAAAAGAGATTAAGACTTGGGGCCATCTCAAATTTTGCCCCAAATCCAATATGGCCGACATTTTCCAAAATGGCGTATTTTCATACAGTTTCAGCCATTTTGGAAGGCCATAATCATTAAAGATGATCTCTTTTCCACAAAATACTGTCATATTCCTTCAAAGACAAGTTAACAAAGGTTGACTAAACAAAAAAACATATAAATAAAAATTATCCCTTTAAAATAATAGCAAGTAAATTGGTCAAAATTGGTAGAATTTCGCATTTTGGCATCATTCAACATTATGATTAGTCCTTTTTCACAGAACACTTGTTTTATTCCACCAAATATGTTTCTGCCTGATCAGAAGGCTGATTAAAAGACATTAAGACTTGGGGCCACCTCAAATTTTGCCAAAAATCCAATATGGCCGACATTTTCCAAAATGGCATATTTTCATACAGTTTCAGCCAGAGCCATAGAGATGGCTCTGGTTTCAGCCATTCTGGAAGGCCATAATCATAAAAAAAATTATCACTTTTCCACAAAATACTGTAATATTTCTTTAAGGACATGTTTGCAAAGTTTTTGTTGACTAAACAAAAAGCATATATATATAAAAATTACCCCATTAAAATAATAGCAAGGAAATTGGTCAAAATTGGTAGAATTTCACATTTTGGCCTCATTTATCATTATAATGATGATGTTCTATTCCACTGAATATGTATCTGCAAAGGTTAATTAAACAAGGAAAATTGAAGATAAGAATTATCACTAACTAATTAGGAAAATTGCTCCAAAATTGTTTGAATTTCACATTTTCACATCGTTAGGGGGTATAATGACCTCTCTGTCACAAACACATGTCCTATTCTATCAAATACATGTTTAGGATGAGTAAGCAACAGTAAATCTTATCTTATAGTGCAATGTCTTAAGAAAAAAAGGATGCTACATTTCCATGGAAATAACAGGTTTCAGCATACAGCACACTTATTATATGGAGATCCCTAAAACCAAAGTGAAATAATTATGTGGCAGGCTAACCCATTTTGCCCAAATTTAATTTCTGCAACTCAAGATGCTTTTTAAAATCTTGTGTGGCTCCTTGGGGCCACATCAAATTTTGCCCAAAAGACAATAAGGCCAACATTTTCTGAGATTGTGGATTTTCATATAGTTTCTAGCCATAGTTATAGGTGTTCTTGAAGGTCATAATTATTGAAGATTGAAGACAAAAAATGGTCATATTCCTTCAAAAGACACATTTGAAAGTTCATTCAAGTTCCAAGGTTTTATATTTTAGAAGACAAGCTGTTGGCTTGAGTTGTTAATCATTTTTGTGGATATCTTTGTTTGTATGCTAAATAAACCAAGCACAAAAAGTAAGTTATCCCCTTTAGTAATACCAATCAAGCGTTTTATATCATTTTCGTTGTTGATTTGTCACAGCAATACAAACCAAACATGTGAATAGTGCCAACCAAAAATGTGTCAAAATGGCCAGTAATAATTTTCTGTTGTCAGTCATTGCGGTTTGAGCTTCAAATGCTGCCAGTTGAGTGCAACTGGTGTGCCTTTACTATTATCTGAGCATGGGTTCTGCAACTTGTTGGGGTTGTGGTTTCTCCAAGCAGCAGCACTGGGGGAAAGATGCCACGTTTGTTCCTTCGGGATAGGGCCCCACACAGTAGGGAAACCCAGCATATAGAGTGGCAGCATCATTTGGCGTCAGTCCACCATTTCCAAACTTAGAAACAAGTTCCATGAGACTGCGGAAGTCAAAGACAGACCAAGAAGTGGCTGTCTTAGGAAGAGAACACCCCAAGAAGACTGATGGTTCCTCACTTCTGCTGCACTAAGGAACTGTAGGTTAACTGCGAGAGACTTACAAGATTTTCTAAACTGTGTAAAAACCAGCTGTCACTACAGACTGTGAGGAACATATGGATCTCCCACACACTAATAAAGGCTCTGTGTAAGGGTATAGCAAGCCAACATGTTTTTTTGTGTGTGTCTGTGCAATCTTCAATTAGCCTGACATAGCCCACCCACAATACAAATGTTCATCCGTATTCATGGTCTGGGGGCAGTCTTCTGGGGTGGGTTTACATCGGTAGAGAGACAACCGACCAATAAGCGAAGCTGATTAGACGAGCTGTCCAATCATTTCAAACCAGAACTGAATGCCCTCCCCCCCTAGCCTGGCGATGCCATCTTACGTACCTCCACTAAACAATTTTATCTCCATACTTAGTCTGGCCCAAGCCCCACTAGCTCCCTTTCCCTCGGTTGCTCTACGGTTTAGCCAATCAGCACACAGTTTAGAGCGAAGTCTCAGAACTTTGTAGTCCTACAGCATAGGAACGCGTTTGTTATTCTCCCCCTACTTTCAAATTACATTCATAAAATTGGTACATGACATTAACATCCATGATCTTGGGGATTTATTACCACTACGATGTCAAAATAGATCAGAACTTGCCAGAGATCTGTTATTACTGAATGCATTGAATTGCATAACATAGTCAACAGTTGGCTTTCACCCAGGCTACTGCCCCCCGCCCTATAATCGCGTCAGGTTAAAGAACCTCCAGACTATGAATATGGATGAACAGCAGTATTATGGAAGGGCTATGTCAGGCTAATCTTCAATGCTCCAAGCAACAAAGGCTATACCAACAGAACAGGCCATTTTGAATTATGTTGTTGTTTGCCTTCATGTTAAGGGAGAATATAATGTAGGCTAATAGTAATTAGTCATACTCTGATCCTTTTCTAAAATGTTGGTAGCAAGAATTGATCAATAAATCAGACCTAAAGCTTGATCTCTTCATGTGTACCTCTCTCGACAATAACTCCAAAAAAGTCCTGTGTAACCTATGTAAACATGCAGGATAATGACCATTTTTTTTCATCAATCTTCAATTATTATGACCTTCCAATGGCTGAAACTATGTGATCCACCATCTCAGAAAATGGTGGCCATTTTGTCTTTTGGGCAACTCTTTACGTGGCCCCAAGAAGAAGATTTTGAAAAGCATTTTGAGTTGCAGAACTCAAATTTGGGCAAAATGGGTTAGCCTGCCAATTTTCAATTTCATTTTTTATTTTCAATTGGTTTAGTTAACCTTTGCAGATACATATTTGGTGGAATAAAATAAGCGTTCTGTGAAAAAAGAATCATTATAATCAGGGGTTAAAGTGGGGGGAATGCGGGGGTACGCAGTACCGGCACCTCAGATAAATTAATAATATGAGCCTATTCTTCTTCTATACATTTTTCTGTTTGTGCCGACACAAAATATGAGAGTTCCCCCTCCTGCCAAATCCCACTTTAAACACTGATTATAATGTTAACTGATGCCAAAATGTGAAATTCTACCAATTTTCTTGATACATTTTAAGGGGGTCATTTTTATTTAGATATTTTTCTGTTTAGTTATAGTCAACCTTTGTCAACAAAATATTACAGTATTTCTGTGGAAAAGTGATCATCTTTAATGATTATGGCCCTCCAGAATGGCTGAAACTGTATGAAAATACACTGTTTTGGAAAATGTCTGGCATTTGGATTTTGGGCAAAATTTGAGGTGGCCCCAAATCTTAATCTCTTTTAATAGGCCTTCTGATCAGCAGATACATATCCAGTGGAATAAAACAGGTCTTCTGTGAAAAAGGAGTCATTATAGTGTTGAATGATGCCAAAATGCGGAATTCTATCAATTTTGACCAATTTCCTTGATATATTTTTAGGGGTAATTTTTATTTATATATTTTTTTTTGCGTAACCAACCTTTGTTAACATGTCTTTGAAGGAATATGACAGTGTTTTGTGGAAAAGAGGCCATGTTTAATGATTATGGCCTTCCAAAATGGCTGAAACTGTATCAAAATACGCCATTTTGGAAAATGTCGGCCATATTGGATTTTGGGCAAGATTTGAGGTGGCCCCAAGTCTTAATCTCTTTTAATAGGCCTTCTGATCAGCAGATACATATTCAGTGGGAAAAACAGGTTTTCTGTGAAAAAGGAGTCATTATAATGTCGAATGATGCCAAAATGCGAAATTCTACCAATTTTGACCAATTTCTTTGATATATTTCAAGGGGGTAGTTTTTATTGACAATTTTTTTGCTTAGTCAACCTTTGTTAACATGTCTTTGAAGGAATATGAAAGTATTTTGTGGAAAAGAGACCATCTTTAACAATTATGGCCTTCCAAAATGGCTGAAACTGCATCAAAATACGCCATTTTGGAAAATGTCGGCCATATTGGATTTTGGGCAAAATTTGAGGTGGCCCCAAGTCTTAATCTCTTTTAATAGGCCTTCTGATCTGGAATCCACAGAGAAAACTTTGACAGGAAACTAGGCCTAATTTTTCCTGCAAATGACCTGTCTATATTGCTTACTGCTGCAGCTGAAAAAAAGGGATTATCAGCCACAGAAAATAGTTTCCCCATAACCGCAAATAATAGCTTGGTGGTGATGGCAAAGAGTTCTAAATAGACACACACCGTGAAGTATGTCAAAGCCAAAAAAAATCTCAAATGACACCTTTTAGAATACATATTCATAATAATTAGTCAAATATTATATTTGGTTGTAGTTTAGAGGATTTTAACTAGCTGTTTCATTCGTCCCACCTACTGTTTCATCTGTCCCTGCCAGAGGGACGGATGAACCAACTGCCTGTGTCATCTTTCGCGCAAATTATTTTAGAACGGTTTCGTCTAGGATCGCAAACTCAACTGCATTCAATAGAGGACAGATGTGGGTTGCTAGTGACAAAACATTAGGCCTAGATGTCAGTCTTGTA
Organism: Sardinella longiceps; assembly: GCA_027497455.2. NCBI lineage: Eukaryota > Metazoa > Chordata > Actinopteri > Clupeiformes > Clupeidae > Sardinella > Sardinella longiceps. The sequence continues at coordinate 28,958 of JAODXP020003453.1, forward strand.
CAACCTTTTAGTAAATTACGTTCAAGTAAAAACTGTTCCATTCGTCCCTGCTCTCCCCTGCACCAGATTTGACTATAACTACAGAGAGGCAAATGTAGGCTAGCCTACATTATGACAAGAGTAAGTTCGTGAATGACCTCTTGGCTACTTCAAAAGCAAAGCAGACGTCAGCTGAACTGAAACTTCGCATATGGTTACAGCGCAACTGTAGGCCTAGGCTACACGGTAACCCCCAGCCAGGTGGCGAGAAGCTCGAGCTACCTGTTGGAGACCCCTGGTCTAAACAAAATGTTGTTCTTATATCGTGCCCAAACATAGCCTAGGTGGCATAGGCAACACTCGGCATCACAGTTTCTTTACTGATTGATTGTGCAAAGAGCAAAGTGTTCCAACTTGGCGGTGAACATAAATCACAACAACTTCATAGGCTTCTGTATTAGAAAGATTGCAGGTTAGCTTGCAGGTGGGCCAGTAGTTCTGTCAGGTCTGTAGGCTACGTCTTGAGCTGATTTGATAAGCCTATCCATCTCATTTATAGCTAAGGCCTCTCTCTACAAAAGACAATTGGCACTACCTGAACCAAGACATCCCTCCACGCGCTTGGTTCAGTCCAACCACGGCACAGAAATAGAAAATTGAAATATTGACTCATTTTTACTTTGTGGTCAAATTCAACTCTCCACTCCCTCAAAAGCAATCATCAAACAACAATGAAATACACAAAAAGCACCAATTACCTATTATCTGAGTTGTCTGAAAAATGGAAAATTGAAGTTTTGTACCCAATTTTCATCTTTTTCATGTGAATTCTAAAAATGGATCAAAGCACTGCAAAGCGTTACACGGACCATGATGGTGATATGATGATGATTTAGGATTTTATATAAAACTGTAGGCCTATCTTTAATAGGAACATTAGGGGTGCACAATGACTTTTCCTTCAACCAAATTTTGTATTGAGTCTGTGCTTGTCCTGTTTAGTGGCTGCTCCAAACCGCACTGTGATGAATGAGCAGCAGTGTAGAAGACAGCAGTGTAGATGATGATGAAGATGGCCAATACCTCTTGGTGAGCCATATTTCCACCGTTCGTAGGAAGTATAACCTAGGCCTTTTTGAGGATACTGTTGAAGACGTTCAATCTCCCACTTTAGATGGATACCTGAAACTTGAGAGTCTACATGTAACTGTTTGTCAATAGCAAGGAGACGTCTTGTGCCCCGCCTGACATGTGTCCACGCCCCATAGTTTGAGAGCATAGCTGAGTGTTGAGTTCTAGGTTGTTCTAGGAGTTATCCTGTCAGTCAGGAAGATGGAGAGCCACTGACAGATGGCAGGGAATGAACTGAGAGACTTTGGTGGTAAGGATGTTAGGTATGATAATCCAAAAAAGATATGATAGTCCACAAACAGCACCGTAACACAGGTCCAAGGCTGTTCAAGGTGTTGCAGTCAGAATGAAATTCAGCCATGTTCACTGCATTATCCACTTCCATTTCCCTGTAGATAGACAGCAGGGGGTCCAGCTAATACTTACGGTGATGTTTCTGAGATGAGGTACTAGACATTCAAAGGACTTTATAGTGAATGAAGTCAAGGCCACAGGTCCCTAATCATTCAATGGCGTGATGGAGAGTTTCTTGGTAACTGGGACGATGAGCTGGTTAGTACTACACAACCAACCACTACACCCAACAATTGCAGTGCCATCAAAGAATATCTGCATATGGTGTGATTCAGAGTTGTACTTGAGGTTTGTGGTGTTCAAAGTGAACAGTGCAGGAGAAAGTGCAGTTCCACCAGGGACGCTGGAAGTCATTTACAGCTGGGGGGGCTGAGTGACGTCACGCACAGACGATGACGTCACACCGGACGCTGCGCAAAAAAACCCCCCAAAAGTTTAATATTACGGTAAAAAAAAAAAAAAAAGTACACTCAATAGCCTAGACAAGACACTCGAGCCTACAAAATGATATTGCAAAAAAAGGGTATGATATCAAAACTTTCAACAAATGGGTTAATGAACATGCAATTACAGCTTAGTTTTAGGATGAACATACAGACTTGCGTCAGGGCATAGGCTACAGTTTGACCTATTCAAACTATTAAGATAGTCTAGTCTGTGTAACCAGGACATGAATATACTGTGCCAGTTTACCCTGGTTTAGAGCCTTATATCAGGGATTCTATACATAAATCTGCGCTTATATCCATTCATACGCGTAAAACAGGTGAAGACGTTTACGCGAAGCGCAACAGAGGTCCTGTTTTCGACCTCTACACTTCTCACAACACAATCGAGGGGCGTCACTTTGGAGGACACTTGCAAACAAGTGCGTGCGAGACGAGTGGGAAGGGAAATGGGACTGGGACTAGGCACACAGACAAAGCAATTTTACACATAAAATCCGAACAGGATAGGCATATGTCTGGATGTGCGAACTGTCGGGTAAATTACACAGACTCATGAATGTTTGGCTGTTGCGCTCGCACACGCAGGGTTAACAGCGGGTGACGAGACGGCCGAACTTTTTCTAATGGATAAAAATAAGGGCTGTGCACCATCAGCGACGATGTGATGCGCTACGCATAGAGAACAAAGAACACCAACTTTGAATTTGCAACAGATTATTCTGCATAGGCTGAGCCTGATCACGTAAGATTTTCAAGCAGTTTTCATTGGTTACCATTTTACATTGGTTGGTAGCAATGTAACCACACACAAGTCTCCTCTGTATCCCTCATTTTCCAACAAATACAGTTCTAAATTAAAAACAAGATAGTGAATTAACAGCTGTCCCTCTCGCACGACGAACTTATGATGAGTGTTGTCAGACAGAATCTAAAATCCAGGGGGTGCTGCAGCCCCCTCAGCACCCCCACTTCCAGCGTCCCTGAGTTCCACGTGGATTCCCTGTGCAGCCAATCATTTTAAATGTCCAGTAGGCTATGTCATTCGGACATTTCAGAGTAGCCTAAAATGATATTGAGGCTATAAGCCTGCTGATAGTTGATATAGGGGGAATAGTTAATTGCAAGCAATGAAGTATATATGAAAATATTTGGAAAAAGTGAGAAAATCTGCATTTTTTTGTACATAACTGATGAGAAATCATATAGCCTAAAAATGTGTTTTAAGAACTTTCTTTTAAGTGGATGTTGTCAGCACATGTGTTCTGTGCATCAGGAATGTATTTCCAGACAGGCACTGAGGATTTGATGAATCACATTTTTCTGATGAATAACAAAAGGATATAAACTGTATATACACTAAAATGGGCAATTTCATGCATCATACAGGTTGCCCACCCGGATAGGAATTTTATGGCAGAACATAAGTATGCCATAACAGTGCGACAAAGGGCTTTTTTGTGAGGACATAAATAACTAGAACAGACTTATGCCAAGGCAACAGACACAATATAACCAAGGTCACAGACACAATATACATTCCAGATCGTGTTGGTGGAGATTAGTCAGGGAGCCATATTGCGATATTTCCGGCAGAGCAGACCCTCCAATTGTTGGATCTTAGGGTCAAAATTAACAGACAAAAACCCACAAGTAAAAAGTATAACAGACCATGTCCGGTTCAACCCATTTTTGATACTTTGACTCCCTGACTAGGTAATAATAATAAATGATTAAAGTAATAAAATAAATATGCCCCTGCCTACTGTTACCCCTCATTCCAGAACCCCAAAATTCCAGTTTGACTGTCCAGAACACACACACACACACACACACACACACACACACACACACACACACACACACACACATTTGAAATGCTGTCAAAAAAAACATCCACTGGCTGCTGCAAGGGCGGGTTTACAGGAGGTGACAAACCTGATGCATTTGCCCCATGCATTTGCGCTTCATTGCAGCTTGTGTCCTTAAACTGGATATCTGTTTTCTGATGAGAGAGGCAAACACAGAGGGTACAACATCATGGCTCTTAATATCCCAGGTCTCATAGCCATGATAGGCTTCTATGCTGTAGTTTTGGCCATAGGAATATGGGCATCCAAGAAGGCCAAAGCGAAGAGGACCACTGGGACCATCACAGAAGTGGCTCTTCTAGGAGAGCGCTCCATAAATCTGGTTGTGGGGATTTTCACAATGACAGGTGAGTGAAATATCAGCAATCACAACCCATTCTGCAATAATGTAGCTTTAACTTTAACTTATTAAATTTAGTCAAAGAGCAATCGTTGAATGATGGTTAACCACCATTTAGTTAAATACTTCTTTGATTAACATTCCAGGATGTGTCTGATTCAGACAAAGGATCATTTGATTCAATAAGTTTTCCGTTTTTTGGGTGATTGCCAACATGGTTTAATGCAGTCTCTTTACCGTAGATAAAACACATTATTGCTGTAGGCTACATAGAACACATGGCTCTGGGTAGGCTATGTGACTGTCCAGGCATGGACTGGCCATAGGGCATACAGGGCAATGCCTGGTGGGCCAATGGCCACTTTGGACCAGTACTGTCATAATTCAGTCATAATTTTCTTGAAGTATATTGGGCTAGTCCAATTAAAGCCACGTTCAGCAAGTCTCTGTATTTTTTTCCGTTTTTGTGTATGCACTGTGCACCCCCAAAGCTGTAGATGGCGCTGCTACGTGTAATTACGCGAGAACTTACGACACACTGTTGTAAATCCTTTCCCACCGGACGCTTTACTGCTGTTGCTATCGATACAGTCTCACGCCTCTGCTCACGCTGGATTTACAACTAATGTTTACAACAGACCGACAACATGTCTACTGAGGTAAGTAACACTATTCACGCTTAAAAAGTGGTAAAACAAACCAACTATTTGCTGCTTTGCACTTTGTAAGTGTATGTATATTTTATCGTGTGAAAAATACACTTTAGTTGTAAAGTATACGGTGTCAGACCAGCCACTACCTAACGTTAGCCAATGCTATACATGAATGAAACGTTTCTACCATTTCTATGCGTAATTGTAATGCTACTTTTCAAGCGTTCAATACTTTATCTAAAAGAGATATGCTTTGATGTAGGCAAAATTGATCTGATTAACGTTATAATGAGAATTG
>JAODXP020003454.1:10000-15000 GCA_027497455.2 Sardinella longiceps
TGTGTGTGTGTGTGTGTGTGTGTGTGTGTGTGTGTGTGTGTGTGTGTGTGTGTGAGTGAGTGTGTGATCTAAAGGTTGAAGACTCAACTATCCACTGCTGGTTGAAGGACTCAACCTTTTGCCTCCCTCCTCTCTTCTTTCTTCACCTCTCTCTCTCTCCTTTCCATTTCTCTCTCTTTCTCTCCCTTTCTTCCCTTACCTCTCTCTTCTCCTTTTTCCTCTCCTCTCCTCTCCTCTCTCTCTCTCCTCTCTCTCTCTCTCTCTCCCTCTCCATCTCTCTCTGTCTCTTAGATTCAGATTCAAAATGCTTTATTGGCATGACAAGACGTATACTTATATTGCCAAAGCAGTCAATAAATCATCAATAATAATACAATAATGTGTGTGTGTGTGTGTGTGTGTGTGTGTGTGTGTGTGTGTGTGTGTGTCTCTCCTGCTGTAGATCTTGTGCTCAGGATCTGGATGATGAGTCGTCGGAGGCGGGTGGCGTTGAGAGCGCCAGCAGCATCAGTGGCAGCATCGGTGGCGGCGGTCTGGGTCGTGCGTCCTCGTCCTCTGCACTGTCGGAGCTGTTGGAGGGGCTGCGTAAGAAGCGGGCCAGCTGGCACGGCGGTTCTGAGGCAGGCGAGAGCAGCTCTGTATCGCTTCCCATCTACCAGACCACCGGTGCTTCCGCCCTCCGCCGACGACCCTCCGCTCTCTCGCTCGGCCCAGACGACATCGGCGATGATGACGAGTCTTTGGACGGCTCCACCACTCCGACCCCGTCGACCTTGGCCCCCCCGCGCCCAGGCATCCTGAAGCCCCCGAGTCCGCGCCTGTCCCGCGCGTCCAGTCTCCGCTCTCTGGGCGACCAGACCTCAGCGGCGCCACTTAGCAGCAGCACGGGGAAACTCACCCGCTTCGGATCTTCCGACTCCTTGGCGTCCACCTCAGCGATGTCCGTAGCGTCATCGGTCACCGGCGGAGGTCGTCGGGCGATACCGACTCTCTCGATCCCCGAGGAGAGCGACGAGGAGACACGCCTGAAGCCCATCCTGTCGGGCGGAAGCTTCCAGCCAGTCAGGCGCCGGCTGCTGGGCGGACTCGTGTCGGAGGGCGGGGAGGGACAGCTAGGGGCGGAGCCTATGGTGTTCCAGAACCGACGCATGCTGGCGGACCCAACGGAGACGAGCCCGGAGCGAGAGCGAAGCCGCGGGGTTCTGAGATCCACCGACAACAGCGACGCTGCTTCAGACATCCTGCCCGCCATCCGACGTGCTCAGTCCACCAGCAGCCTGGCGGGCGGCTCGCAGCGCGGCGGAAACCGTCGAGCCCTGAGTGTCCACTTCGGGGAGCTGCCCCCCTCCTCCCGTGCGTCTCGCCGAAGCTCCTCGGACTCCGACTCGTCCAGCTCGGGGGGGTCGCAGCGGCGAAGGGGACCGCAGGGTGAACGTCTGGAGGCCGAGGGGAGCGAGGCTGACGTCAACTCCGTCATGAAGAAGTACCTCAAGAGGTCAGAGGTCGACTGAGAGGAAGTGACCTCACAGGAAGTGACATCAGCTAAGCAGCACTCAGGACTCCAGTCAACCCAGCCCAACCCACCTCTAGCGCAGCATAGAAGCACCGTCTGATATACACCAGTTGGGGGCGCCATTACCCACAGCAGCTGCTGCTGCAGTGTGTTTGGGGTGGGGTGTGTTTGGGGTGGGAAGGTGTGTGTTTGGGGTGGGGGGGCAGTGACTGACTGACGTGTCTTTGAGGCATTCAGGGGAGGGAAAGATACCCACTGCTGTTGTTGTTGCTATGGAAATAGAGCATCATGGAGCTGCAGCACCTCTCACTCATACACACACACACACACACACACACACCCCTCTGCCTTAAACTGCCTGTACTGTACTATAGTATCCGACTGCAGCTTGTGCCTGCTGTGCTTTAGGTAGCGGATCTGACTGAAGCCCCGCCCCCTCAGACGACTGATTGGCTCTCCCGTCAGGACAGAAAACACACCTGAGATTTTAAACACTTTGTACACAATAAAAATGTGAGAAAAAAAACAACTTGTGTGAGTGTAATGTGTTTAGTTGAATGTCTGAAAGGCCTGGCCTGATGTGGGTTTAAAAGCAGAGTGTGTGTCGTGTGTGTATCTGAATGTCCCTGGTCTGATGTGTGTGTGTGTGTGTAGGCGAGTGTCTGAAAGCTTGGGTCTGATGTGTTTGAAAGGAGTGTGTATATCTGAATGTGTGAAACCCTTGGTATGTGTGTGTTTTGGAGTGTGTGTGTAGCTGAATGTCCCTGGTTTGATGTGTGTTTTAAGCAAGTGTGTGTGTAGCCGAGTATCTGAAACTCCTGGGGGGTATTCCAAGGCGGCAGTTAAGTGACAAACCTGGGTAAACTAAGCTGGTAGTAGTGGTAAACCTCATAAGAGGAGCCTCAACTCCTTGTTCTCTTAACTAAACAAAGCCTGCAGGCTCCACGATTAGCTGGTTTATGACTTCAAGGTTGACTTAGCCAGGTTTATCACTTAACCACCTTCATGGAATATCCCCCTGGCCTGATGCGCGTTTTAAAGGAGACTGCGTGTATCTCATCTGTGAAACCTCTGGTCTGGTGGGTGTAACTGATGTGCGTTTTAAAGGAGTGTGTGTAGCTGATGTGCGTTTTAAAGGAGTGTGTGTGTGTCTGTAGCTGATGTGCGTTTTAAAGGAGTGTGTATGTGTGTGTGTAGCTGATGTGCGTTTTAAAGGACGGTGCATGATGGAAGCTGTCCAGGTGAGGGGATTTGAAACCGGTGCGTTGTCATGGCGAGTAGGTGAGAACAGGATTCCGTTTGAAATGCCCTTCTGACGCTCTGATCTTTTGCCTCTGGCATTTCATTTAACGCTACAGTCAGGAGCTCAAAGAGGTTTAAACAGCGCGCACACACACACACACACACACAGCAGCCACTGACAGCTCTGAGTTTGGAGTCAAAGGAAAAGCAACACACAGCGTTTAGTGCTTTCAAAAACACCCACATAATCACAAGTCTCAAAACAGGATCTTCTACCTTTATATATTAAAATGACAAAACAAACAAACTCAAGTTTAAGCCTCCTGCTGCCTTACTGTGTTTACCAAACAAAAGTAGTGCCCACCCCACCCCCACCTCCTTTTTTCCTTTTAAAAGAGAGACTCGAGACAGACGTCAGGGAAAGGACTTTATTTCTCAGTCATCCACCAAACCAAACAGCGGAGCAGATTCATCCTGACGTCCTTGGCCTCTGCAGTCAGGGAAGCTGTGCACAAAGAACCAGGAGATGACAGACAGACACACACGGCCACAAGATGAACTAGACTAGATTCATGAAAAGAATCAGAACAAGACACTCATGGTAGCGTGCACACACACACACGCCTTTGGAGGGTATAACCTCATCTAGTTCAGGACTGTATGGTCTGATGTTTGGGTAGGGGATGGATCACCATGGTTACCTGAGGTTACACCTTCTGAGCCGGCTTCCTGCCCCTTCCTTTGCCCTGTGGATAAATTAATAATTCAATTAATTGATGGGAGGAAAAAATGATAATTTAAAAAAAAAAAAAAAAAAAAAAAAAAAAAAAGTGACCATAATATGGGAGAATGAGGCTGGAAGACGAACCTTCTTGGGCGGATTGTTCTCGTCATCAGAGATGGTGCTGCCGAGGCCAATAGAAGGACAAAGGTGAATACTAGAGCACTGGCTAGTCGCCAACTTACTACTTAAGGCTTAAGAGTTAGAAATTAGGCTACATTACTTTACACACATAAAGCCCACCAAGTCAGATGCTAGTGCTACAATACATGAAAGTGAAATTAGACAATTGATGTTCACTTCATACCTATCCAAAGCCTTCTCTGGTTTCTTTCTCTGAAGAAAAAATACAGAAAATTCGAATTAATTAAATGAAATGTATAATTAATTGCAAGGGAAGCTTAAAGTTTAATTATTATTCCTCTACTCTCCTTCACCTTCACTGGGCCTCCATTTTTGGCTGCCTGCTTTTTGACTGGTTTTTCAGGAGACTCTTCGATTTCCTCCTCATCCTCAATCTCCTCGTCCTCATCTTCCTCCTCTTCTTCCATCTCTTCATCAGACAAGTCCTCCTCAACTACACACACACACACACACACACACACACACACTCTTAGTCTCAATGGAGCCAGCCCAGAGTCATTTATATAGATAGGTAGACTACAGATATATTTAATCAAAGAAAGGATCTCTTCAGAAACATTAGCCCCAATTGGTTCTCCTAAGAGCTGGAGAGGAGTTTGACCATCTACTTACAGGCTACATGTTCAGCGCAAACATGGACAGGCCCTGTGCCGAACCTCAGCCGGAATGTTACCGGTGGATGCAATTCAACCCCCGTTAAATTAACCTAGTGGAATAGAAAACATTATTTCTGATAGCCAAATTAAACTAGCCTGATAAACCAGCCTAAATGTGAGACTGGGTGGGGCTGGTTTACTAGGCTAAAATTAAGCTAGAGTGATCAGGCAAGAACGTTATTGCCACACTAACGTTAAGGTTACTCCACCCTTACCGTCGGCATAGATTTGGCATGAAGAGTCGCGACAGGGATCCCCTCGGTAGCGTCCTTCCCTGAACCCGTCACCAACTCAATGATATTGAACTCGTCTTTGGCGGTGTGCCCAAGACACATCTGAAAAATGAGCCGAGTGAGGGTGAACATTTACCGCCTTCATTAGCGGACCTGGCCGTTAAAACCAGCGACACTTACGGATGTAATGGCTAACGTGTGTGTGTGTGTGTGTGTGTGTGTGTGTGTGTGTGTGTGTGTGTGTGTGTGTGTGTGTGTGTGTGTTAGCGATACTCACGGATCTAATGGCTAACTGATGCTGCAAATTCGTCTCCTCTGTGCTGAAGGTCTTCTCTTTGTTGGCCTCGGTCAACTCACAGCCTGGTTTGGTAGCGGAGAGAAAGGTGGAATATATGAGATACCTGCATTACATTCAAGCAGTTTTTGGGTGT
>JAODXP020003454.1:17500-22500 GCA_027497455.2 Sardinella longiceps
TCTCTCATCACAACACAACACACAGCATAGCTCTCTCTCATCACAACACAACACAACACACTCACACTGCAGCACAGCTCTCTCTCATCACAACACAACACAACACAACACACAGCAGCACAACTCTCTCTCATCACAACACAACACAACACAACACACAGCATTGCTCTCCCTCATCACAACACAACACAACACACTCACACAGCAGCACGGCTCTCTCTCATCACATCACAACACAACACACTCACACAGAAGCATTGCCAGGAAGGAGAGACACCACGATAGGGAGCTCCATCTCTCTCATCACATCCCAGCAGCACAGCACAGCTCTCCCTCAGCACAGCAGCACAGCAGCACAGCACACACAGAAGCATCCACAGGAAGGAGAGACACCAGACGTCACTCTCCAAAATTTACCATGCTACGTCAGCCTGTGTGGGTAATCTAAAACACGCACACACACAGGCACACACACACACACACACACACACACACACACACACACACACACACACACACACACACACACACACACACAGGCACACACACACACACACATGCACAGAGACACAGCCCATGTGGGTAATCTGAGGCCTTTGCAAGCAGCAGTGACTGGCTGACATGTAGTAGAGATAAGTGTGATTAGTCACCCACCTGACTAAGAACACAACCTCTAGCCTGGGCGAAAAGCCGACTGTTGACTATGTCAGAGGAGGCAGGTGTTTATGGGTAGTGAAGGGCCCCATGTCCTGTTTGCTTGGGGCCCCTTAAGTACCTTGAAAAGCCCCTGGCAGGAACTATAATTCAGTAGGTGATTCAGCATTCAGGACCATGGACAGAGACACAGACCCTGCCAGGAACTACTGTAATGTAGGTGATTCAGCATTCAGGACCATGGACAGAGACACAAAAGCCCCTGGCAGGAACTACATTACTGTAGGTGATTCAGCATTTAGGACCACGGACAGAGACACAAAAGCCCCTAGCAGGAACTACTCACTACTGTAATGTAGGTGAATTAGCATTCAGTACCACAGACCTAGAGAGTCACAGAGTTTATTTGACCCATGGCAGAGAACTGCAGCCAGATTGCAGTAGAGTGATTCAGCATTCAGAGACCAGCGAGACAGACACTTATGAAGACAGCCCTGGTCACGGTCAGGACTGACATTACGTGTTGGACCACGGACAGAGAGAGACAAAAGCCCCTGGCAGTGAGCTACGCATTCAGTAGGTGAATTAGCATTCAGTACCACGGACAGAGACACAGAAGCCCCTGGCAGGAACTACAATACTGTAGGTGATTCAGCATTCAGGACCACGGACAGAGACACAGAAGCCCCTGGCAGGAACTACATTACTGTAGGTGATTCAGCATTCAGGACCACGGACAGAGACACAAAAGCCCCTGGCAGGAACAATAGGTGATTCAGCAGTGAAAGGGCTAAAGAGTCAAGAGTTTATTTGTCCCATAGAAAAGCATGCAGCCAGACTGCAGAGAGAGGGAGAGAGAGAGGCAGGGAGAAAGACACACACACACACACACACACACACACACACACACACACACACACACACACACACACACACACAGAGAGAGACTAACCTAGACTACAGGAAAAGTCAAACAAATGAACAAAAGCTATAAAGACATTATGATCAGGATCTGGACGTGGCCAGCAGGAGGGAGTTCAGTAGGCTAGGGGAGAGAGAGGAGACGTGTGATGGACACGGGGAAATCGAAGCGAAGCGAAGGTGGCCATGGAGGCAACGCCACTGCCTTCCAGTGGAGATTTCTGTCCAGCCTGCACAACGTGCACATGATGGCCTAGCAGGGTGAGTGTACCACACTACATGCCCGTTACACAAGTCCAACGAGCTCGACACTGGGGACAGCTCCTCCGAACCTCTCAAAAGATTGTAGCATGATCTGTCCTCGCCTCTGTGGGATTAGTGTAAGCCCAGCCTGTTGCTGCCACTTCCCCCTGGACACATCTCAGTGCCCCCCCTGGACACATCTCACTGCCCCCCCCTGACCATCTCACTGCCCTCCCTGTCTTCCTGGACACATCTCAGTGCCCCCCCCCTGGACACATCTCACTGCCCCCTCTAGTCTTCCTGGTCACATCTCACTGCCACTTCCCCCTGGACACATCTCACTGCCCCTCCCTGGTCTTCCTGGACACATCTCACTGCCCCCCCTGGACACATCTCACTGCCCCCTCTAGTCTTCCTGGACACATCTCACTGCCCCTTCCCTGGTCTTCCTGGACACATCTCACTGCCCCTTCCTGGTCTCCCTGGCCACATCTCACTGCCCCTCCCTGGCCCATCTTACGCCCTCCCTGGACACATCTCACTGCCCCTCCCTGGTCTTCCTGGACACATCTCACTTCCCCTCCCTGGACACATCTCACTGCCCCTCCCTGGTCTTCTCCAGCAGCTGCCCAGCCACTATGTCTGGCTCACTAGCATAAAGTCTGGCTCAAATAGCATAAATTCTGGCTCACATTGCATAATGTATGTCTCAAATAGCATAAAGTCTGGCTCAAATAGCACAAAGTCTGGCTCGAATAGCATAAAGTCTGGCTCGAATAGCACTATGTCTGGCTCAAATAGCATAAAGTCTGGCTTAAATAGCATAGAGTCTGGCTCAGATAGCATAGAGTCTGGCTCAAATAACACTATGTCTGGCTCAAATAGCACAATGTATGTCTCAAATAGCATAAAGTCTGGCTCAAATAGCATAAAGTCTGGCTCAAATAGCATAAAGTATGTCTCAAATAGCACTATGTCTGTCTCAAATAGCATAAAGTCTGGCTTAAATAGCATAATGTCTGGCTTAAATTGCACAAAGTCTGGCTCAGATAGCATAAAGTCTGACTCAAATAGCATAAAGTCTTGCTCAAATAGCACTATGTCTGGCTCAAATAGCATAAATTAAAAACTGTGTTATTCCCAGCCGCTTTAGAGGTGATGTGATAATGTTAGTCTAAGTTGTCTTAGTGATATAAATTTTATTTATTTCATTTATTTATCATAAGTATCATTTTTTTCTCTTTAATATATATTTTTTTGTTTGTTTTATTTTGTTTTTAAGCACATTGATTAGCACAACACAACACAACACAATTTTGATTTTAAGCACATTGAGAGACTATTGAGTATGATAATGTGCTATATAAATAAACTTGAACTTGAACATAAAGTCTGGCTCAAATAGCATAAAGTCTGGCTCAAATAGCATAAAGTCTGGCTCAAATAGCATAAAGTCTGGCTCAAATAGCATAAAGTCTGGCTCAAATAGCATAAAGTCTGGCTCAAATAGCATAAAGTCTGGCTCAAATAGCACAATGTCTGGCTCAAATAGCATAAAGTCTGGCTCAAAAGCGGAAAACAGAGGGAGTGTTTTGAAAAAGAGTTGGTGCTACTGTATGGTTCAGGCTGCCATCGTGCAGCAGCATCACCCACCGTAGCAAGTTTGTGAGGTTCCACGCCTGTGATGTTTTTGTTATTATGTCTGCATTGAGCTGCTACTGTAAGAATGTAAGAATCGCAGTCATTGTGTGACTGAGCACAAATCCACTACCAGGCAGACATGGTGTGCAGGGAGGAAAAGACTTTAAAATGGTGATAATGCTTCACTAACTGCGCTAAACAGAGCAGGGAGGAAAAGACTTTAAAATGGTGATAATGCTTCACTAACTGCGCTAAACAGAGCACGAGATATTTGAAGGAATGCTTGAACACGCGCAGCATGCAGGCGTTCACTTATTCACACACACACACACTCACACACACACACACACCATAACGCCAGCGGCAGGATGTTTTTCTGTTTTAAACAAACGACATAACGGTCTGTTGTCCGTCTCCACACTGCAGCAGCAAGGTAGCATAAAACTCAAAACCCGGAGGAGCAAACGCATTGCCAGCCGCTGATAACTATGGACTTGCAAGAGGTGGAGTTTGTGATCCAGGCAGATCTGCACGATGTGTTCCTCTAAAGCAGTTACAACTAGTTAGCAACTTAGTTGGTTGGCAGTAGATAGAAAATTGTATTGCAACCAACATAGTAGCTAACTTAGTTAGCAACTATGCTTTTGGAAAATAGACGCCAGATCTGCACGATGTGTTTCGTGTTGGACTGACCAAAGCTATACTTTCCGACGGCATAGATAGCAGGGCTGTCCTGTCTCACATGTTCCCAAGATGACCAAAACACAGTAAAGGAAGTTGCGGGGGTAGTTGATTAGCACCTGGGCTGCTCGGTAGCCTGCTGCTGCTGCTGCTGCTGCTGGCGGTGTTGCGGTTTCTACATGCTGGCTGCGATGTGATGTGAGCTCAGATCAGCGGCTCTCAAATGTGAGTTGGCTGCTATGCGCGGTGGAATATTATGAGGATGTGATGTGTGTGTGTGTGTGTGTGTGTGTGTGTGTGTGTGTGTGTGTGTGTGTGTGTGTGTGCCGTGTAAGACAACAGGAGCGAGAGAGAGAGGGCGGAGAACCAGAGAAGACGACGAGGGCTGAGAGAGAGAGAGAGAGAGAGAGAGAGAGAAGACGAAGAGGGCTGAGAGAGAGCGAGAGGGAGGGCAGAAACTGTCATACACACACACACACACACACACACACACACATTCGCATTGGCACACACACACACACACTGCGGAGTTCAGGCGAGGGGAGATGAGATGACAGCAGGGTGAAGGAGGGGAAGAGACGAAGAGGGGAATCCGGCGCAGAACAAAACAAGCCCATTCCGCTCGTGCTCTTCCGTTCAGCACCGCAGCACCGCCGTTAACACTGCCGTTAGACTCGGTAGACACGGATCTGAACGGATAAATCGTCCGGGACCCGCGTGTGTGGGGGTGTGTGTGTGTGGGTGTTTGTCCTCCCGTTTGGATTCCCGCGGACTGGTTTCCATCATGCCGGCCAGTCGCGCGGGTAGAAGCCGTGTTTCTCGCGCCCTTCTCGGACTCCTCGGGATCCTCTGGACAGTCT
>JAODXP020003454.1:27500-30000 GCA_027497455.2 Sardinella longiceps
ACACATACACACACACACTCACTACACACACACACACACACACACACACACACACACACACACCTGCCTGTTTGTATGTGTGTGTATTATATTTGTGTGTGTGTGTGTGTGTGTGTGTGTGCGGGCGCAAGTATTTATATGGTGTGTATGCGCATGTATGTGAGTGTGTGCGTTTGTGGTTTAGTTTTTGTGTGTGTGTGTGTGTGTGTGTGTAGGGCCCTAAGCGTTTTCCTCTGACGTGAGTGTTGTTGATTAGTAATTAACTTGTAATGTTGTAATGCGCAGCTGCAGGCAAGACCGGCTCAGACAGACACACACACACACACACACACACACACACACACACACACACACACACACATACACAGCACTGACATGGGATTCACTAGAGCAGGCAGATAGACACGCAGACAGACAGACAGACAGACAGACAGACAGACAGACAGATCAGGACAGACAGGACAGGCAGTAGACAGGACAGGCAGATCAGACAGACAGACTAGACAGACAGACAGGACAGACAGAGCAGACAGACAGACAGACAGACAGATCAGACAGGCACGGCAGGCCCAGGGACAGCACACTGACAGAGCATGACATGATCAGGGCTATAGCAGACAGACAGGCAGACAGACAGACAGACAGACAGGCTGATAGACAGACAGACAGACAGGCTGATAGACAGACAGACAGGCAGATAGACAGACAGACAGACAGACAGACAGACAGACAGACAGGCAGAAAGACAGACAGGCAGACAGACAGACAGACAGGCAGACATACAGATAGACAGACTGGCACTAAGACAGCCCTGAGGATGTGATGGGCTATAGCAGACAGACAGACAGACAGATAGACAGACAGACAGACAGACAGACAGGCAGACAGAGAGACAGACAGACAGGCTGATAGACAGACAGCCCTGAGGATGTGATGGGCTTTAGCCTCAGGACCTTCATTAAGGACAAGCCTGCACTTACTGTGATACTGGTACTGCTCAACACTTAGCTTTGGGAGAAGGACTGTTAGATGGTTAGACAGGCAGACAATTAGACAGACAGGCAGATAGACAGACAGACAGGCAGGCAGATAGACAGACAGACAGACAGACAGACAGACAGACAGACAGACAGATAGACAGACAGACAGACAGGCAGATAGACAGACAGACAGGCAGACAGAGCAGGCAGATAGACAGACAGACAGGCAGGCAGGCAGATAGGCAGGCAGGCAGACAGACAGATAGATAGATGGCGTGGAGGGAGATGAAGAGCTTGTTTGAAATGGAGACAGCATCAATGCTTCTCTCTGTTTTAAACCAGATCAGCATCAGACGCCTGTTTTATGCTCCTAGACAGCACTGGGACTCTGAGGTAATATGTCTCCATTACGCACACACACACACACACACACACACACACACTCTCTCTCTCACTCTCTCTCTCTCTCTCTCTCTCTCTCTCCATCTATCTAAAAATACACAGCTCACAGACAGGATGGCAAGGCGGTGGATGCCTAGGTAGTCACACACACACACACACACACACACACACACACACACACACACACACACACACACACACACACACACACACACACAGGCAGGACTTTCTTCCTAGAGATGGAGAGAGAGAGAATGATGAGAAATGGATTCATGAATGAAGTAATGAATTGTTTGAATACCGATTGTAGAGATCAGAGTAGAAGTAGGAGAGATCTTGATTGATTAGTCATAGTAAAGGTATTGATTGATTACTGATCATCACCCTAAATCTAAAGAGCATCTACATAGCCGTAAGGAACCCATTGTGTTTAAAAGCCAAAAGGAAACAGGCCTATGTACAAAATAGTACCAGTAGCGATGTGGTTTTCTGTGTCTTTGTGTGGATTTTAAACAGCCCCCCCCCCCCACACACACCCACACACACACACACACCCCAAGCCCATATTATTCCTCCAGTCTCTTTACCAACACAGTCACAGCAATCAGCCATGACTTTATTTACTTATTTACTTATTTACTTGTTTACTTTATTTACTTATTTACTTGTTTACACTTGTTTACTGTGGTACACAGAATTAGACTGGAGAAATGCAATGAATGTCTGTTTGCAATAGAGAGTTAGAGAGGATCCCCTTAACCCTAATCAGGCTCCTTTAGCAGCTGTTTGGAAGGAAGTTCTAATAATAAAAGTCTGTTTGGAACAGAGAGTATTCCTTTAACCGAATCAGGTTCCTTTAAGCAGCTGTTTGTGTTTGCAATAGAGAGTATTCCTTTAACCTAATCAGGTTCCTTTAAGCAGCTGTTTGGAGGCCAGTTGTAGATCCAGTGGAATAGCTGTAATCTGGGGTCAGTGGTAAACACGGAGTTAGTGTAATTAAAGTGCCTCTAATTGGTGTTTCTGACTGTCCATCACATGAGCTCCGCCCCCTAACAGTTTAGGGGCTGCTCTTAATGAGGGCCTCAAATCCCACATGACGGACACACACACACACACAC
>JAODXP020003457.1:0-32500 GCA_027497455.2 Sardinella longiceps
TACTTCTCATCATTTGCGTAGCACTAAACGCAGCTGATCTGGAACATTCTCACTGAATTGACCTGCCCCATTTTTCAAGCTAACACGGCCACGCATGCTCTCCTCATTCACCGCTGGGAGGGGCTGCAGAGCTTTCCCATTGTAGATGGAGGGAGGCTGGTAAGGCACCATGCTGGAACCCTGCAGCTGATCATTGGGGGTGCACAGAACTTTCAGCAGTTTACTGTGGAATTCTGGGTCTTTGACGTCTAAGTATGTGATGTGACACAGGTGCAGTGGGATAGCAATGTCAGGTTCCAGTAGGACTGGCACCACTGGCTTGCGGCCTCCAAACAGTCTCTGAACACGGACATGTTGGCCTCCAGCAGACACCAGCGACTCCTCACAAAGTCCTGACTGAGGACCAGGAGCACTTTCTGACTTCTCTGAATGCAGTTTGTCATGTTCTCCAGGATGCTGCAGCCAGGAACAAAGTCTCTCTCATGGTAGCAGGTCAGCAGACCACACTGAGGTGATTCCAGCCAGCTGATGAGACTTTGTGTCCATCGGGGAGTCACAGCTGCTGTAGCTGACAAAGACGTGAAAGCTGTCAGTACTTCTCAGCACAGGGGGTGAAGGACGCTCATCTAGTCGGGGATTGATGAACTGAATTTCCCCTTCATCTGAAGCCAAATGTAAGGTCATGTCCATCCTGACAAGAGATCTCACATTATTAACAGACAAGAGAAAGAGAAAGATATTTTAGTTGTTTTGTTTTCAATGCCATTTTCAAATACTCATAATTTATACAAAGAAATCGAGTGGAGAAATGATGAAGCTATGAAGAAATCGACTAGACAGAAAAAGAAAACCTGCTTTGGAAAAAAAACCTAGACAGAGTTCAAGGTACAAAGGTACACAGAGAGAGAATGAACCAGGCTATCGGTAGCCAGTGTTTGACAAAACTCACTGTCTTGGCACAATCAGATTACAGAAGATCACAGATCTTGGCAGAAATTCCAAAAAAGTCTTGGTTATCTACTTTGGTCAGTTCTCAGACATACTGTATTGAGATTATGCCCCGAGATTAACTGTTAAATGCGATAAATCCAACAGCAGCTCTCAGTACTTATCAGTAGCTATAGAAGATCAGGTGAGTGGCTATTGTACCAGGTGCTCTGGAGTGGGCGCTGGTGATTGGCCATCTCCCTTGACAGGAATCTGGAATGAAGTCAAATCTGGATACACCATGGACCAAACATCAGATAATGGCAACATGAAAGGACACAAGGAAGTGTTACCGTACTGTAGCATGCCTGAAAGACTGGACTGGACTATGAAATGTAAAAACTTTTCTGCTGCCTTCAAATGCAAAACACCCTCTTCTAGCCAAGGGCTGCCATAGTACCTCGGCTCAGTATTGATTTGCTTCAGTACTATGTCATGGTGCCCCATTACATCTTATCTTTCCAACTAGATTTTCTAGCAAACAGAAATTGAAGGTAATGTATTGCCATCACATGGCTCCTCAGCTCTGTTTTGTGTTCCTCACCCCACACAAACTGCATCAAATCATCATGCTTAAGGACTCTTTGGTGGGAGGAGCCGGGTCAGAGCTCTGGAGTGATAGGTGTAGCTCCTCTACCACCTGCCTAGCATTGGTGCAAGATCTATAGGCTAATTTGATCCTCATACATACTGTAGATATCTAGACATTTTCATTCATAATAGTTAACAATACATAAATTCAAGGGGATTTTGAGGTTATATTTCATAATAATCAAAACATTAAAAGACTAACTAACCTTGGGAATTATATGTTATCTGAATACTGAAACTCTTTTGCTTTTTTCTTGTAATTATCATTGCTATCAAGCATATTATTTAGGACAACCTCCATTAAACGTTGGCAGAAATATGTTACTTTAATAGAATTTAGCACCATCATTAGCAAACGGAATATGCTGATGTGCCACAAAAAAAGCAAGCTCTGCATTCTATAGTTATACTATAACTAGTTATAGAGGGTAAAAGCAGAGCAGTATTTCATGGTGTTTGGTTACACTGTGTATAGTGCATACTGTATCATCCAAATCTGCCAGTCTGCTAAAGCCAGCCAGCTCAACTTAGAGAACACGGTTCAGAACAGGAGATCTTTTATTGGAAATACATGAGTGGAAAAATACACCATCTACAGTTTTCTCTACATCAAAGATAGTTTATCAACCATCTCTGACTACACCAAGCCAAAGCCGAAGGGTTCTTTAGCCCTCAGCCTCCCACTGGGGAAAAAAAGTCTATAATAGTTTATGTGGTCGTTTTGACTGATTGGATTCTGCATTGAAAATTCAGTTATCTACTGTGAAAATAAAAGTAAAATTAAAATAAAACACTTGAAAACAATTACTGCACCAACACAAACTGCATACAACTGAACTGCACACATATTTCTGTCAGGATTTACAAATTATGTAGATGAACATTGTGAACATATATGTCTTGTGGTGCACATATGACATGGTTCATTAAAACTAAAGTAATGTTATTGTTTTGTGTTATGATACAAGTGAGCCTCGTCGACACAATTCTCTCTTCTCTATATGGATATACTATGGGTCTGATATCCAGAACTTGTGTCTATTAGTGTTTACAATTGTCTGCATCTGTACATTGGTTTGTGTTGTAAGCAGTAACAGTAACTGAATGTTTCATTTTATGACAGAAAGCAGAGCAAGATCAGTTTTATGTGCCAAGAATGACAACTAACACATTTCGCATAAAGCAAACTTCTAATAAACATAAATATTATTTAAAACAGGCTGCATAAAGTTCCATAAAATTGTCATCAATTCAAACAAAAAAATTGTTGGTCCATTCTTTGTTGATGCATGTCAGTGATGAACAAGTTGCATAGACTTAACATTCAAAATTTTCAACACTTCACAATCAAATGAACATAATCTATCCTATTATTTATGGAAACAGTGACATCTTGGATGCGATTTGATCACTGGCGTAGGCATAGGTGCATGATTTTTAATTTGATCTTCACAGATATCTTGCCATTTTTATTCATGATAGTTAACAATAAATGAATTCAAGGGGAGTTTGAGGTTATATTTCATAAAATCAAAACACTTAAAGACCTTAACTAACCTTGGGCATTATATTTCATCTAAGGAAAGGAGACGAGGCATCAAATAAGTAAGGATTGGGGTGCTGTTCGGAGCTTTACATAGGGAGATAGTGGGCCTGCAAAGAAAATCAGCCTGGTGGAGAGAGATGGACAGAGTCTGGATGGTGATACATGTAAATAAGGCTGGACCGAGAAATGACACAAGAGGCCAGATTGTGTTTGATGGACAGACAGAAGAATAGGCCAGCAGGAGTCTGAATGACTAAAACTATACACACACAGCAATATATTGTATGAACTCCACTAAGAAAATATAGCCTAGGACTTTGTCATGTTCTTTCGATGCATTCCTCTGTATGTGTGTGTGTACGCTTATGTGAATGCACATGTGTGTCTGTCTCCCTTTCCCTGCCTTTGTCAATCAGCTTCCATTTTTTTTACATGCCCTTTTTTTACACCTTACACACACACACACACACACATACATTTTCGGTAACACTTTGCGGTAAGGGTACATGAATTATCATGAATTCATGCATTATTTCATTTGTGATTCATTTGTGATTCATGCATTACTTCATCTCTGAATATCTAATGACTCATCAGGTATTAGCATGAATTCATTGTTTATCATTAATGACCTCCTGCTGAAATAGCAGATGATCTTAAGCATTAATTACTCTGGGTACATCATCATGAGACATGACTAATTACACATGATCATGATGTTTTTGTTCAAAAGAATTTGATATAATAAAAGTACTTATTTAGCCTACTTAGCCTAGTTCCTCATATCTATCCCTTACGTCAACTAATTTTTACCAATTTAACCATGTCAACACTTTAGTTGAGGGGGCACAAACATGATGAATTCATCATGGTCATGCTAATTAATCATGACTCATGATGATGTACCCAGAGTAACTAATACTTAAGATCATGTGCTATTTCAGCAGGAGGTCATTAATGACAAACAATGAATTCATGATCATTCCTGATAACTCATTAGACTTTCAGAGATGAAGTAATGCATGAATTATGAATTTATCATGAATGATTTCATGCATGAATTCATGATAATTCATGTACCCTTACCGCAAAGTGTTACCACATTTTCTCTTTCTTCACCTCCCCATCTCCATCACTTTTCCATTTGTTAATTTCATTTTCTCATTACAGTATCTCATTACTGTATCTCTGGTTCAATTTATATGGTTTGTATGTTCTGTGTTCTTGTTTCCTTGCTCTCTCTCTCTCTCTCTCTCTCTCTCTCTCTCTCTCTCTCTCTCTCTCTGTGTGTGTGTGTGTGTGTGTGGGTGTGGCCAAATGTATTTTTTTTATAAATGTGTGCAGTGTCACCTATATAGTGCCTTTAGGTATATTATGCTGTTAGCCTACCTATTTTTTCTCCTAAATTTAATGATAGAATGTTCAATTTACCATCACAAAGTTCTAGAATCTTTCTGACCTGCAGAGAATGTGTCATAATCCCATGTGTCATAGTTCCATTCATTCTATTATCACCATCACCATGACAACAGTATACAACATGTCAAATGTATCAGTTCATTTTAGGACAAACTTTCAATGGACAAACATGAGTGCAGGTCAGTACTTAATTAATTACATTGCATTTATAGAATAATGGGTAACACTTTACTTGACGGGTGAGTACATAACACATTCATAGCAGCTTTCATAAAATGCTCACAAAGCATTCATGACTGTTTCATAAGACATGACTCCACCTTCATACGCAACCCTTCATAAATGTGAAAGTTAGAATGCCGATAACCTATCAAAATAAAAGTCCAGTGGTCTCAAAGCAGCACTGCCATTTATGCTTGTCAGCTGATCATGTCACATCTTAATATTTCATGAATATTTTAGGAAGTCTACTTCAAATGTCACTTTACTATACAGGTTGCAAAGTATTCATAATCACTTATCTGAGTATCTGAGTGCGAGAGGAAGAAAGAATGAAAAGAGAGTTTGATGGAGAGGAGAGGGACCAGGAGAAACCGATGAATACAATGGAAGAAAAAGGCAAAGGTGAAGACAGAATGGAAAAGTTGGTTGTGGGTGAGCAGAGAAGCCAAACAGAAAGAGAGGAGCTGAAGAAAGCAGCCACAGAGATGGTCAGGAAGTGGTCAGAGCCCTTGGAGGCGGACACTGAGAGTGACACAGACTCAGATGAGCCCTGGATGGATGAGGAGGAGAAGGAGTTGATCCTGGAGGCAGAGAGAAGACACCAGGAAGAGAAAGAGAGGGAACATACTCTTCTGATGGAGAAAGAGAGAAAGATAGAAGAAGAGGAGAGAGATAATGAAATGGAGAGACTCTTGGAGGAGGTAAAGAAGAAGGAGATGGCGAAGAAAGAGGAGGAGAGGATGAGAGAGATGGAAATGCTGAGAGAAGAGGAGAGGGTGAACAGAGAGATTGCAGAAAAGGCAGTGGAGGACAGAAGGAAAAAAGAGATTGAAGAGAAGATGAGAGAGGATGAAAGAATAAAGAATGAAATAAAAGAAATGACCAAGGAAAAAGAAAGACAGGAAGAAGAGGAGGAATTAAGAGAAGAATCAGAGGAACTGAAAGCAGCCACAGAGATGGTCAGGAAGTGGTCAGAGTCCTTAGAGACAGACACTGAGAGTGACACAGACTCAGATGAGCCCTGGATGGATGAGGAGGAGAAGGAGTTGATCCTGGAAGCAGAGAGAAAACAACACGAAGAGAAAGAGAGAGAACATACTCTTCTGATGGAGAAAGAGAGAAAGATGGAGGAAGAAGAAGATAGTGATGAAGAAACAGAGAGACTCATGGAAGTGTTGAAGAGGAAGGAGATTGAAGTTAAGACAGAGGAGGAGTGGATAAAAGAGAAGAAAATGGAAAGCCTGAGAGAGGAGAAAAGGAAATCAGAGATTGAAGAGAAGATGAGAGAGGAAGAGATGGAAAGGCTGAAAGAAGAAGAGAGACAGAAGAGAGAGTCTGAAGAGACAGTGAGAGAGGAGGAGAGACGGAGGAGAGAAATTGAAGTCA
The DNA here is from genome assembly GCA_027497455.2 of Sardinella longiceps. Lineage (NCBI taxonomy): Eukaryota > Metazoa > Chordata > Actinopteri > Clupeiformes > Clupeidae > Sardinella > Sardinella longiceps. The sequence goes on from JAODXP020003457.1 coordinate 6,152, forward strand.
AGTCGATGGAGGAAGAGGAGAGAGAGACTGGAGAGAAGAACGAGAGCCAGCAGGCAGAGAGGCAAAAGATTGCTGAGGAGATGACGCGCAGGTGGTACGCTCAGCCTCATGACTCTGACCAGAGTGATGCAGAGGAGGAGACTGTGGGAGAGGAATTGAAGGAGGAGAAAGAATTGGAGATGGAGGTGGAAGAGAGGATGAATGTGCCGGCTATCAAGGAAGAGAAGCAGAAGAAGAACAAACTTGTGAAAGCTAAAAAATGGCTTAAGAAGAGACTAGGCTTGACAAAGAAACAGAACAAAGAGGTACTTCATTGTGTGTGTGTGTGTGTGTGTGTGTGTGTGTGTGTGTGTGTGTGTGTGTGTGTGTGTGTGTGTAGAATTGTGATTTATCTGATGGAAGTGTGTCCATCCATGCATTTATGTCTGCTTTTTTATGTTGCCCTTTAGTGAACTGGCCACGTGACGTAAGTGGACATTGGAATGGCTTACTCTTTGGACTTCGGACATCACAGGCTGCCTCACTCATGCACACACCATTATTTTCAATACAAAAATGTGTTTGCATTGAAATTTGTGTCTTTATTTTTTAGCATACCTCTCAGTTGAATAAAGTGAGAAAGCTGAGAACATTTTAGTTCACATACTGTAATGTTTCCATTCAGTAATAGTAATTCAGTAGTTAACAAAAGATATTTTATTGAAAGCAGAGAATCAGCAGAATCATAGGCTAGCATTTATATACTATATCAAATTTAATTCTGAACAATATATGAAAACTTAAGATTATGGAGCAAAAAAAAGGCTAAATGAAACTATAAAAAAGTACAGTAAATCTATATACATACTGCTTATTCTATATTCTACTGTTTTCATATAAGCCCAGTTTAGTCAGATACCACATCACCTTCCACTGCATGTTTGATGTGTTAATTAAGTGTCTTGAGCACACACATAGAATTAGTATTAATAGTATTATAGTATCGTATTAAAGTTAATTCCAATGAAAAGGAGGAAGAGTGTTTCCGTCCTGCAATGGAGAGAAGACCAGTCTACATTCTGGTAAAGAGTAAAATTATGAGAAATTACAGCATGTCCTCAAATGCCTCTAAGGAGGCGTCATTTTTGGTTGTCTAACACTTTTAAATTCCAGATTATTCCAGATGGTTAAATGAAGCTGATGAGTTATGCTTTTGACAAATTAGCCATCTCTATGGCCACTCATGAATTGCACATGAACAGTGTGTGAACCAAGTCTCATAAACTCATTACATTATGAGATAAAATAGGATTAAAAATATATGAAGTCACCAATGGCTCTTTTTTGTCTGATTTCCTCAGGTCTTCTCAAAAGTGTCTATTATAGAAGTATTTGAATGTTATGACCACTGGTCATTCCTCAGCTGTTGAGAGACATACTGGCAGAAGCAGACGCTACCTTCCAAGTGTCCATCTGAGCTGGTCGTTTCAAAAGGGAAGTGCCTGGTAGCTAAACAGCAGGCATAACCTGATGAGAACTGCAGCAGGGCTTTTTCAAACATCTGCTCAGCAAGGCCTGGGGCCTGGAAAGTCTCGTCAAACGACCTTCTGCATCCATCCACGGACACGTACACAAGGTGCAGTTTGTTTGATGTGGAACAACCCATGAGAACCTTTTCCTCTGCAAGAATGACATTCGCCTGACCTGCAGACTTTTGCATTTCCCTTAGTGTATTATCAACCAATTCTTTGAAACATAAACCTAAGTTAATAGCGAAACCCAGAAGGGGTAGAGCATAAATGCTAACCCAAGCTGAATTTGGTTTCATATTTTCACCAATCTCCCCAATTAATGGCCCCATGAGACACGCAAATAATAATCCAAATAAAATGTAGAACAAAACCAATGAGATAGGCTTTACTTTTGTTTGAGAAACACTGTTCACAATCCTGATAGCTGCAGTGTACTTCTCACTATTGTGTAGCACTAATTGCAGATGATCTGGAACATCCTCGCTGAATTGACCAGCTCCCCACTCCATATGTCTCAAGCTGTCCTCATTCACCGCTGGGAGGGGCTGCAGAGCTTTCCCATTGTAGATGGAGGGAGGCTGGTAAGGCACCATGCTGGAACCCTGCAGCTGATCATTGGGGGTGCACAGAACTTTCAGCAGTTTACTGTGGAATTCTGGGTCTTTGACGTCTAAGTATGTGATGTGACACAGGTGCAGTGGGATAGCAATGTCAGGTTCCAGTAGGACTGGCACCACTGGCTTGCGCTCCAAACAGTCTCTGAACACGGACATGTTGGCCTCCAGCAGACACCAGCGACTCCTCACAAAGTCCTGACTGAGGACCAGGAGCACTTTCTGACTTCTCTGAATGCAGTTTGTCATGTTCTCCAGGATGCTGCAGCCAGGAACAAAGTCTCTCTCATGGTAGCAGGTCAGCAGACCACACTGAGGTGATTCCAGCCAGCTGATGAGACTTTGTGTCCATCGGGAGTCACAGCTGCTGTAGCTGACAAAGACGTGAAAGCTGTCAGTACTTCTCAGCACAGGGGGTGAAGGACGCTCATCTAAAGCTAGTGGAGGAGTGAAGAACTGAACCTCGCCCTCATCTGAGTCCAAGGTCATGTCCATTCTAGAAGAAATGCAGACTTTTAATGTTAGTTAGTTGCACATTAATAGTGATAAGTGTAACATCAATATCAACATTTTTGATTTGTGTGTGTGTGTGTGTGTGTGTGTGTGTGTGTGTGTGTGTGTGTGTGTGTGTGTGTGTGTGTGTGTGTGTGTGTGTGTGTTAGCAGTAGTATAATGAGGAAACACTAGACCAGACCTGAGTGGTATAACTGGTAGGTCCAGTATGCAATCTTGTTCTATCTGGTTTATTCTCCCTAAAGGGCAAACCCACTCAGTTTAACAACTCAATAACTAGGTAAATAAGAGACCATGTAACATCTACTGTCAAAAATACAATTCTAGTATACAAAAAGTAGTATCCTAGAACAAAAGAAAATCAAAACACTTAAATTCAGTTCTGCAAACTGCTTAAGAAAAGGTAACCAAACTGTGTTATTTATTTCAGTTCAGGAAAAGCTGTGTGCCAAAAAACTTCTAAAAAAAGACTTCAATAGAGAGAGAAAAATAACAAACAAAGTTACTTACTTAGTGATTTGTGTAGTCGTTTCCCTCTCGGTTAGTCAACAAAAGGTTTTATAAATGTCTTACTATGAAGCGAATACTCAGTACAAACTATCTCCTCTGGCTCAAAACGTCTACTGTGCATGACACATCATAGATCCAAAGCCGTGGGATGAGGGAAGAAATCAAAAGTATGCAGAATATGAATATTAAATGCAAATTGTGTTCTTGCTCTGGCTCAACAGGTTTATGTCGGTATGTGTGCATGGACGCATTATGAATTAGGAAGAAGCTTAAGCATGCAAAACTGGTAGCAAATGCAAGAGAATGGTCCTCCTGACACACACACACACACACACACACACACACACACACACACACACACACACACACACAGAAGACCAGTGGAGACGTGTGTGAAAACCTGAGAGAGGAGACAGAATTAAGAGAGAAATTGCAGAAAAGGCATATAATCGAGAGAATGAAGAGAAAACCTTAGAGGTAGAGACCAAGAGGAATGAAATATAGCCTACAGTAATACACAATGATGAGAAGGAGATGAGAAGAAGATGCCAAAGAAAAAGAGGAGCAGTTAGATGTGGGATTGGAGGCATTACTGTAAGAAAAGAAGCAAAGGAACAGAAAGCAGCCACAGAGATGGTCAGGAAGGTCAGAGTCCTTGGAGACGGACACTGAGAGTGACACAGACTCAGATGAGCCCTGGATGGATGAGGAGGAGAAGGAGTTGATCATTAGGAAGAGAAAGAGAGAGAATGTACTCTTCTGATGGAGAAAGAGAGAAAGGTGGAGATAGAAGAGAGTGATGAAATGGAGAAGCTGATGAATGAGGTAAGATAAAGATGGAGGTGAAGAAAGAGGAGGAGAGTATTAGAGAGATGGAAATAGAAAGGCTGAGAGAAAAGGAAAACATGAAGAGAAAGAATAATGAGTGATATGTAAGAAAAGACTGAAGAAGAAGAAAGACAGAAAAATGTAGCAGAGGAACACACTGGTAATGGAGATGAAGTAATGGGAGAAGATAAATGAGATGGAGTTGGAAAGGCAGAGAGAGGAAGAGAAAAGAAGAGAGAAATTGAGAGAAGGCAAAAGAGAGAAGAGAGACTGAAGGGAAAGTGAGAGGAGAGGAGGAGAACAGGGAAGTGACACAAAAGGGAGAGATGGGATGATGTACAGGTGGTATGTTGAGCCTTATGACTCTCACAAGAGATGCAGAGGAGGAGGGTGTGGAAAAGGAGGTGGAGAAAGAGGAGAGGATGGAGGTGCTGCCCATTAAAGGAAAATACCGGAGTAAGTTTAAGCATAGCCCTGCTGCACAAGCCTTCTAACAGCAATATATTTTGCATGAAATGAAAGAATTTCCAACAGCATAGACCTAAAGCGAACACGAAACACTTTACATTGAGTCAATGTAACCTCAGATCTTACTTTCAATTTCCAACAGTCAGGTCCCATTGATTCAGTGTATAGTGCCTGTTCGCTTCTGCGTTTGGGCTGTGCTGTACCAAATTATTTTGTTCCACTTGCTAACTAGCATATTTAGCAGGCTCTTTCAACATGCTTGAATTCACTCTGGTATTTTCCTTTAAGGAAGAAGAACATACTGTACTCTGCGTAAGCAGAAGAAGAACATACTGTACCTGCGTAAGCTAAGAAATGGTTTATCAACACAGTGGACTTGACAAAGCAACAAGAGAAAGAGTTTGTGTTTGTGTGTGTCCATTTGTGCTTGTGAGTGTGAATGGAGGACATGGTGATTTACATAATGAATTCATGCATTTATGTCTGCTTTCATGCACCGGCCATTAGACAATGCCCTTTTTGTCTTCAAGATCAAACAAATACACATGCACGCCCACACACACAATCAAATATTTTTTTAATAAAAATAAAAATAAAGAAGTTGTACCACTGTTTGATCAAATTTACAACTGTGATGCGCTATTTAGAACATGCCTTATTTTTCAGATAACTTTATGGCTATAAAGTCGTTCCACTTCTCCGTCCATATTTAGACTTGCCTATCAATTCGCCCAACTTGTTTAGTGGCCAGACCAACGTTCATGACAGAGCAATATTGTTCAAACCGTGTTGGTTTTTAACTCTGTTACACCTTGTTTAGTAAGTAATTAAGTTCTGGTTGAAACGACGTGTGGCGTTCAGCAAAAACGCTTGGTGCATCAAATGTATTGCATTGTATTATTTTTATTATTGTAAATTGGATATTGTCTGAAGTTCAAAGGGATTCTGTTCTGTAAATTAGGTCACATACTTGTTCGAGTTGAAATTTCATGACCATTGGTCCATATTTAGTTTTTGAGAGACATACTGGCAGAAGCAGACGCTCCCCTCCAAGTGTCCCTGTGAGCTGCTTGTGTCAAAGGGGAAGTGTCTGTTGGCTAAACAGCAGGCATATCCTGATGAGAAGTAAAGCATGGCTCTCTGGAACATCTCTTCGGCTTGTCCTGGCTCCTGGAAAGTCTCATTGAAGGTGAGTTTGCATCTATTCAAGGATACGTATACAAGGTGCAGTTTGGTTCTTGACTCACAGCCCATGAGAATCTTCTCCTCTACAAGACCAACATTAGCCTGACAAGTGGACTTTCTCATTTCATGTAATGTATTACCTGGTAATTCTTTCTCCCAAAGATACACTATCGAGAATAACACCAGTAAAGGTAAACCATAAATGCTTACTAGTCCCTGATGTGAATCCATGTTTATAGCAATCAGTGTAATCATTGCTACCATTACAATGTACACTACCAATACAGTAATTCCACAGAGCAGCACAGATGAAATAGGCATTACTTTTGTGTGGGAATTGTTAACTATCCTGATGGCCTCAATATACTTCTCATCATTGCGTAGCACTAAACACAGCTGATCTGGAACATTCTCACTGAATTTACCTGCCCCCCATTTTTTCGCTAACGGCCCACGCATGCTCTCCTCATTCACCGCTGGGAGGGGCTGCAGAGCTTTCCCATTGTAGATGGAGGGAGGCTGGTAAGGCACCATGCTGGAACCCTGCAGCTGATCATTGGGGGTGCACAGAACTTTCAGCAGTTTACTGTGGAATTCTGGGTCTTTGACGTCTAAGTATGTGATGTGACACAGGTGCAGTGGGATAGCAATGTCAGGTTCCAGTACGACTGGCACCACTGGCTTGCGCTCCAAACAGTCTCTGAACACGGACATGTTGGCCTCCAGCAGACACCAGCGACTCCTCACAAAGTCCTGACTGAGGACCAGGAGCACTTTCTGACTTCTCTGAATGCAGTTTGTCATGTTCTCCAGGATGCTGCAGCCAGGAACAAAGTCTCTCTCATGGTAGCAGGTCAGCAGACCACACTGAGGTGATTCCAGCCAGCTGATGAGACTTTGTGTCCATCGGGAGTCACAGCTGCTGTAGCTGACAAAGACGTGAAAGCTGTCAGTACTTCTCAGCACAGGGGGTGAAGGACGCTCATCTAAAGCTAGTGGAGGAGTGAAGAACTGAAGCTCGCCCTCATCTGAGTCCAAGTCATATAAGGTCATGTCCATTCTAGAAGAAATGCAAACTTTTTATGTCAGTTAGTTGCACATTATAGTGATAAGTGTAACATCAATATCAACATTTTTTTTTGTGTGTGTGTGTGTGTCTGTGTGTGTGAGTGTGTGTGTGTGTTAGCAGTAGTATAATGAGGAAACACTAGACCAGACCTTAGTGGTATAACTGGTAAGTCCAGTATGCAATCTTGTTCTATCTGGTTTATTCTCCATAAAGGGCAAACCCACTCAGTTTAACAACTCAATAACTATGTAAATAAGAGACCATGTAACATCTACTGTCAAAAATACAATTCTAGTATACAAAAAGTAGTATCCTAGAACAAAAGAAAATCAAAACACTTAAATTCAGTTCTGCAAACTGCTCAACAAAAGGTAACCAAACTGTGTTATTTATTTCAGTTCAGGAAAAGCTGTGTGCCACTTCAATAGAGAGAGAAAAATAACAAACAAAGTTACTTACTTAGTGATTTGTGTAGTCGCTTCCCTCTCGGTTAGTCAACAAAGGGTTTTTATAAATGTCTTACTATGAAGCGAATACTCAGTACAAACTCTCCTCTGGCTCAAAACGTCTGCTGTGCATGACACATAGATCCAAGAAGCCGTGGGATGAGGGAAGAAATCAAAAGTATGCAGAATATGAATATTAAATGCAAATTGTGTTCTTGCTCTGGCTCAACAGGTATGTCGGTATGTGTGCATGGACGCATTATGAATTAGGAAGAAGCTTAAGCATGCAAAACTGGTAGCAAATGCAAGAGAATGATCCTCCTGACACACACACACACACAGAGAGAGAGAGAGAAGACCAGTGGAGACGTGAATGAAAACCTGAGAGAGGAAACAGAATTAAGAGAGAAATTGCAGAAAAGGCAGAAAAACAAGAGAATGAAGAGAAAACCTTAGAGGTAGAGACCAAGAGGAATGAAATAGCCTACAGTAATACACGATGATGAGAAGAAGATGCAAAGAGCCTAATGCTCCTAGAGTGAAGTTTTCCCTTATCATTCACATTTCACCAGAGCATTCACACTCTAAAATAGACAATGTTTTCTCATACAGTAGGCCTTGCATTATCCTTACTTAGCCTACTATTACCATGGAGCTGACCATTACTATAATTCAAGCAGGGCTGCCATCCTCAGTTTTGCCCTGGCAATACTACTTTTCAATCTATTAGCCTATTACCTGGCAGTACTACTTTTTAGTGCAACATCAAATTTCAAATCTCACATGAAGTGCTAATAGGATAATTAAAATATATAATAACCTGTTAAAATGCAACAAAATGCAGGAAAAAACATCTAATTATTCCTAAATTTCCTGGGGGAGTACACCCAGACCCCCCAGTAGGCTAGAGTCTACCCTACTTTATCAAATAATATACCATCTTCCATTCACAACTGCTGGGTAGACTTATTCTGTGACATTAGCAATATGATGTCCATGAAAAGCCCAATTCCTCCTCCACCAGTATGACCAGCATTTATAACGAACCTACTGTACGTCTAAGACATTTCAGGCTAATCACCAAGAAAATTTAGCAAGTGAAAACATTATGGGGGATGTATGTCAGTGCTTGTGGTTGGGTTGATTTCGTAGCTGGTTGTTTTGATTAGATGCATAAATCTAAGCGTTGGAAAGCATGATGTTCAAAACAGGAGCCACTATCAGCTCTGGGGGCTGAGCCCCCCTAAAGTTCAGAACCTAGAATCGCCCCTGTTATCAACACAGTGGACTTGAGAAAGCAACAAGAGAAAGAGTGTGTGTTTGTGTGTGTCCATTTGTGCTTGTGAGTGTGAATGGAGGACATGGTGATTTACATAATGAATTCATGCATTTATGGCTGCTTTCATGCATCGGGCATTGTTGTCTTCAAGACCAAACAAATACACATGCACGCCCACACACACAATCAAATATTTTTTAATAAAAATAAAAATAAAGACGTTGTACCACTGTTTGATCAAATTTACAACTGTGATGCGCTATTTAGAGCATGCATTATTTTTCAGATAACTATATGGCTATGAAGTCATTCCACTTTTCCGTCCATATTTAGACTTGCCTATCAATTCGCCCAACTTGTTTAGTGGCCAAACCAACGTTCATGACAGAGCAACATTGTAACTTGTGACCGTGATGGTTTTTAACTCTGTTACACTTTGTTTAGTAAGTAATTAAGTTCTGGTTGAAACAACGTGTGGCGGAAAGAAGTAGGCCAAGTTCAGCAAACACGCTTGGTGCATGTATTGCATTGTATTATTTTTATTATTGTAAATTGGATATTGTCTGAAGTTCAAAGGGATTCTGTTCTGTAAATTATGTCACATACTTGTTCAGTTGAAATTTCATGACCATTGGTCCATATTTAGTTTTTGAGAGACATACTGGCAGAAGCAGATGCTCCCTTCCAAGTGTCCCTGTGAGCTGCTTATGTCAAAGGGGAAGTGTCTGTTGGCTAAACAACAGGCATATCCTGATGAGAAGTAAAGCATGGCTCTCTGGAACATCTCTTCGGCTTGTCCTGGCTCCTGGAAAGTCTCATTGAAGGTGAGTTTGCATTCATCTAGGAATACATACAGAAGGTGCAGTTTGGTTCTTGACTCACAGCCCATGAGAATCTTCTCCTCTACAAGACCAACATTAGCCTGACAAGTGGACTTTTGCATTTCACGTAATGTATTACCTGGTAATTCTTTCTCCCATAGATACATTGCTATGGTCAACGCCACCATAGGAGCACCATAAATGCTTACTAGTCCCTGATGTGATCCCATGTTTACAGCAATCTCTACTATCATTTGTACCATTACAATGTACACTGCCAATGCAGCAATTGCACAGAGCAGCACAGATGAAACAGGCATTACTTTTGATTGGGAATTGTTAACAGTCCTGATGGCCTCAATGTACTTCTCATCATTGCGTAGCACTAAACGCAGCTGATCTGGAACATTCTCACTGAATTGACCTGCTGCCCATTTTTTAATCCGAACACCCCACGCATGCTCTCCTCATTCACCGCTGGGAGGGGCTGCAGAGCTTTCCCATTGTAGATGGAGGGAGGCTGGTAAGGCACCATGCTGGAACCCTGCAGCTGATCATTGGGGGTGCACAGAACTTTCAGCAGTTTACTGTGGAATTCTGGGTCTCTTGACGTCTAAGTATGTGATGTGACACAGGTGCAGTGGGATAGCAATGTCAGGTTCCAGTACTACTGGCACCACTGGCTTGCGCTCCAAACAGTCTCTGAACACGGACATGTTGGCCTCCAGCAGACACCAGCGACTCCTCACAAAGTCCTGACTGAGGACCAGGAGCACTTTCTGACTTCTCTGAATGCAGTTTGTCATGTTCTCCAGGATGCTGCAGCCAGGAACAAAGTCTCTCTCATGGTAGCAGGTCAGCAGACCACACTGAGGTGATTCCAGCCAGCTGATGAGACTTTGTGTCCATCGGGAGTCACAGCTGCTGTAGCTGACAAAGACGTGAAAGCTGTCAGTACTTCTCAGCACAGGGGGTGAAGGACGCTCATCTAGTCGGGGATTGATGAACTGAATTTCCCCTTCATCTGAAGCCAAATGTAAGGTCATGTCCATCCTGACAAGAGATCTCACATTATTAACAGACAAGAGAAAGAGAAAGATATTTTAGTTGTTTTGTTTTCAATGCCATTTTCAAATACTCATAATTTACACAAAGAAATCGACTGGAGAAATGATGAAGCTATGAAGAAATCGACTAGACAGAAAAAGAAAACCTGCTTTGGAAAAAAACCTAGACAGAGTTGAAGGTAAAAAGGTACACAGAGAGAGAATGAACCAGGCTATCGGTAGCCAGTGTTTGACAAAACTCACTGTCTTGGCACAATCAGATTACAGAAGATCACAGATCTTGGCAGAAATTCCAAAAAGTCTTGGTTATCTACTTTGGTCAGTTCACAGACATACTGTATTGAGATTATGCCCCGAGATTAACTGTTAAATGCGATAAATCCAACAGCAGCTCTCAGTACTTATCAGTAGCTATAGAAGATCAGGTGAGTGGCTATTGTACCAGGTGCTCTGGAGTGGGCGCTGGTGATTGGCCATCTCCCTTGACAGGAATCTGGAATGAAGTCAAATCTGGATACACCATGGACCAAACATCAGATAATGGCGACATGAAAGGACACAAGGAAGTGTTACCGTACTGTAGCATGCCTGAAAGACTGGACTGGACTATGAAATGTAAAAAAATGGTGCCCCATTACATCTTATCTTTCCAACTAGATTTTCTAGCAAACAGAAATTGAAGGTAATGTATTGCCATCACATGGCTGCTCAGCTCTGTTTTGTGTTCCTCACCCCACACAAGCTGCATCACATCATCATGCTCAAGGACTCTTTGGTGGGAGGAGCCGGGTCAGAGCTCTGGAGTGATAGGTGTAGCTCCTCTACCACCTGCCTAGCATTGGTGCAAGATCTATAGGCTAATTTGATCCTCATACATACTGTAGATATCTAGACATTTTCATTCATAATAGTTAACAATAAATAAATTCAAGGGGATTTTGAGGTTATATTTCATAATAATCAAAACATTAAAAGACCAACTAACCTTGGGAATTATATGTTATCTGAATACTGAAACTCTTTTGCTTTTTTCTTGTAATTATCATTGCTATCAAGCATATTATTTAGGACAACCTCCATTAAACGTTGGCAGAAATATGTTACTTTAATAGAATTTAGCACCATCATTAGCAAACGGAATATGCTGATGTGCCACAAAAAAAGCAAGCTCTGCATTCTATAGTTATACTATAACTAGTTATAGAGGGTAAAAGCAGAGCAGTATTTCATGGTGTTTGGTTACACTGTGTATAGTGCATACTGTATCATCCAAATCTGCCAGTCTGCTAAAGCCAGCCAGCTCAACTTAGAGAACACGGTTCAGAACAGGAGATCTTTTATTGGAAATACATGAGTGGAAAAACACACCATCTACAGTTTTCTCTACATCAAAGATAGTTTATCAACCGTCTCTTACTACACCAAGCCAAAGCCAAAGGATTTTTAGCCCTCAGCCTCCCACTGGGGAAAAAAAGGCTATAATAGTTGATGTGGTCATTTTGACTGATTGGATTCTGCATTGAAAATTCAGTTATCTACTGTGAAAATAAAAGTCAAATTAAAATAAAACACTTGAAAACAATTACTGCACCAACACAAACTACATACAACTGAACTGCACACATATTTCTGTCAGGATTTGCAAATTATGTAGATGAACATTGTGAACATATATGTCTTGTGGTGCACATATGACATGGTTCATTAAAACTAAAGTAGTGTTATTGTTTTGTGTTATGATACAAGTGAGCCTCGTCGACACAATTCTCTCTTCTCTATATGGATATACTATGGGTCTGATATCCAGAACTTGTGTCTATTAGTGTTTACAATTGTCTGCATCTGTACATTGGTTTGTGTTGTAAGCAGTAACAGTAACTGAATGTTTCATTTTATGACAGAAAGCAGAGCAAGATCAGTTTTATGTGCCAAGAATGACAGCTAACACATTTCGCCATGCATAAAGCAAACTTCTAATAAACATAAATATTATTTAAAACAGGCAGTATAAAGTTCCATAAAATTGTCATCAATTCAAACAAAAAAATGTTGGTCCATTCTTTGTTGATGCATATCAGTGATGAACAAGTTGCATACACTAAACATTCAAAATGTTCAACACCTCACAATCAAATGAACATAATCTATCCTATTATTTAGGGAAACACTGACATCTTGGATGCGATTTGATCACTGGCGTAGGCATAGGTGCATGGTTTTTAATTTGATTTTCACAGATATCTTGCCATTTTTATTCATGATAGTTAACAATAAATTAATTCAAGGGGAGTTTGAGGTTATATTTCATAAAATCAAAACACTTAAAGACCTTAACTAATCTTGGGCATTATATTCCATCTAAGGACAGGAGATGAGGCATCAAACAAGCAAGGATTGGGGTGCTGTTCGGAGCTTTACATAGGGAGATAGTGGGCCTGCAAAGAAAATCAGCCTGTTGGAGAGAGATGGTGTGGATGGTCTGGATGGTGATACATGTAAATGAGGCTGGACCGAGAAATGACACAAGAGGCCAGATTGTGTTTGATGGACAGACAGAAGAACAGGCCAGCAGGAGTCTGAATGACTAAAACCATACACACACAGCAATATATTGTATGAACTCCACTAAGAAAATATAGCTTAGGACTGTCATGTTCTTTCGATGCATTCCTCTGTATGTGTGTGTGTACGCTTATGTGAATGCACATGTGTGTTTGTGCATGTGTGTCTGTCTCCCTTTCCCTGCCTTTGTCAATCAGCTTCCATTTTTTTTACATGCCCTTTTTTACACCTTACACACACACATACACACACACACACATACATTTTCTCTCTCTTCACCTCCCCATCTCCATCACTTTTCCATTTCTTAATTTCATTTTCTCATTACAGTATCTCATTACTGTATCTCTGGTTCAATTTATATGGTTTGTATGTTCTGTGTTCTTGTTTTCTTGCTCTCTCTCTCTTTCTTTCTTTCTCTCTCTCTGTCTCTCTCTCTCTCTGTGTGTGTGTGTGGCCAAATATATTTTTTTATAAAGGTGTGCCGTGTCACCTATATAGTGCCTATGCCTATAGGTATATTATGCTGTTAGCTTTCCTATTTTTTCTCCTAAATTTAATGATAGAATGTTCAATTTACCATCACAAAGTTCTAGAATCTTTCTGACCTGCAGATAATGTGTCATAATCCCATGTGTCATAGTTCCATTCATTCTATTATCACCATCACCATGACAACAGTATACAACATGTAAAATGTATCAGTTCATTTTAGGACAAACTTTCAATGGACAAACATGAGTGCAGGTCAGTACTTAATTAGAGTGCATGAAAATGCACTCTACTGTTCTTCGAGTTCCTCTTCTTCTTCTTCTTATTTTTCTTCAACAACACTTAATTCAGCTCGAACCGCTTAACGTAGAAACTTCATTCAAACTGCATTTTGTAGGTCTCACTCGTATGTGGTGTGCAATGTAATTTTCAACTTTGTAACTTTTATACTTTTAAAACTATGACTTATAAACTATTTTTACAATTTCCCCATAGACTTAACATTGAGCTGGTTAGAGTGAGCTAGAGTGGGTGATGTCATATAGAGGCCTTAGCCAATCATCTTAGGGATATGCAAATTTTCACCTGGTGATAACCAATCAGTGGCGACCTGCTTCAACCCATACAGTCTATGGCTTCAACTGTCATTTTTTAAATTATAGGGCATTTAAACTACTCAACTATTCAACTGTCAATCAATTCAACTGTGAACTGTCATCAACTATAACTCCTGTCAACTGTTTCCTCTGGCCACAACTATTTCAAAATAAAAGTCCTCAGTGGCGGGATGGCTAGTTAGCATGTTAGCTAGCTTAGTTAGCATGCTAATTACCATTTTCTGTTTTTGATGCTATTCAACTCAGCTAAGTCTTGTGATCATCATGCTAGCATTATTAGCATGTTAGCTTAGTTAGCATGTTAATTAGCATTTTTGGTTTTTGGTGCTATTCAACTCAGTTAAGTGTTGTGGTCATCATGCTAGCACTATTAGCATGCTAGCTAGCATAGTTAGCATCTTAATTAGCATTTTTTTAATTTAGATGATATTTAACTCATCTAGTCTTGTGGTCATCATGTTAGCATTATTAAGTTGCTAGGTAGTGTAGTTAGCATGTTATTTAGCATTTATGCTATTTGATGCTGATGCAACTGCAGTTTGCATTTTCATGCACTCGTAATTTCTCTGAAATTACATTCTCTAGTTAATTACATTGCATTTATAGAATAATGACTACTATAATGATAGCAATAGTAATGTTTTACAAATTATTGTTATAATGTTGTACACAGTATTATGAAAATGATATGAAATGAATGAAATGTTTTTTTTTCCACAGAATTTGTACAAATTCGAGCTGTTCAGGAATTCATAAGGGTGGACCTGAGGCCAGGGGAACTGCACCCCTCCCAGACTATCCACCCAGAGCGCTGGGTGAGGAAGAATGCACGGGTGCAGGTGGAGAAGAGACAGTGGAATAAACTGTACCAACAGAGCTTTGTTGACAATCACAGAGCCTACCTCCACAACTTGGAAAAGTTGTACCTGCAAGAGGTACAGAAAAGTACCAAGGAGGAGATGACAAGGAAAGAGAGAGAGAGGGAGCTTGAATCCCAGAGAGTCAGGGAGCAGGTGGAGAGGAGGGCGAGGGAGAAAGCCCAGCTGTGGAAGGACCACAACAGAATGTTTGAGGAGAAGAGGAGAGAGCAGATGATAAGGATTGAGATGCAGCGCAGGGCTCTGCAGGAGGAAAGAGAGAAGAGGCAGAGGAAATCAGCCATATGGAGAGAGAAGGACAGAGTCTGGATGATGACTGAGACCAGACTGAGAAATGATACAAGGGGCCTTGTCCTGAACCCTGGAGGGTTAGTGTTGAGGACAGAGGAAGTGAGACCTCTGCAGGAGATGAAGCAGGTGGAGAAGGGAAAGCTGGATAACATTCTTCTCCTTGAAGAGGAGAAAAGAAAGATGGAAGTGGCACTGACACAGGAGAAGCAGAAGCTTCAGGAGATCCTGAGAGATGAAAAGAGGAAACTGGAAGAGATCAAGAGTGAGGAGAAGCAAAAACTCCAGGAGATTGTGGCAGATGGCAGCAACATGGAAAGTGAGATGACACTGAGCAGTGAGAGCGACACAGACTCAGATGAGTCCTGGATGGACAACGAGGAGGAGAAGGAGATGACCCTGGAGGCAGACAGAAGCTACCAGGAAGTGAGTGATGAGGAAATGGAGAAAGTGATGAATGAGGCAAAGAGGAATGAGATGGAGGTGAAGAAAGAGGAGGAGAGGAGGAGAGAGATGGAAATGCTGAGAGAAGAGGAGAGAAGGAATGGAGAGATTGAGGGAGAGGTGAGAAAGCAGGAGAGACTGATGAATGCAATGGAAGAAAAAGCCAAAGATGGAAGTCAAACAGAAAGAGAGGAGCTGAAGAAAGCAGCCACAGAGATGGTCAGGGAAGTGGTCAGAGCCCTTGGAGACGGACACTGAGAGTGACACAGACTCAGATGAGACCTGGATGGATGAGGAGGAGAAGGAGTTGATCCTGGAGGCAGAGAGAAGACACCAGGAAGAGAAAGAGAGAGAACATACTCTTCTGATGGAGAAAGAGATAAAGGTAGAGGAAGAGGAGAGAGATAATGAAATGGAGAGACTCTTAGAGGAGGTAAAGAAGAAGGAGATGGCGAAGAAAGAGGAGGAGAGGATGAGAGAGATGGAAAAGCTGAGAGAAGAGGAGAGGGTGAACAGAGAGATTGCAGAAAAGGCAGTGGAGGACAGAAGGAAAAAAGAGATGGAAGAGAAGATGAGAGAGGATGAAAGAATAAATAATGAAATAAAAGTAATGACCAAGGAAAAAGAAAGACAGGAAGAAGAGGAGGAATTAAGAGAAGAAACAGAGGAACTGAAAGCAGCCACAGAGATGGTCAGGAAGTGGTCAGAGTCCTTAGAGACAGACACTGAGAGTGACACAGACTCAGATGAGCCCTGGATGGATGAGGAGGAGAAGGAGTTGATCCTGGAAGCAGAGAGAAGACAACATGAAGAGAAAGAGAGAGAACATACTCTTCTGATGGAGAAAGAGATAAAGATGGAGGAAGAAGAGGATAGTGATGAAGAAACGGAGAGAATGATGGAAGTGTTGAAGAGGAAGGAGATTGAAGTTAAGACAGAGGAGGAGAGGATAAAAGAGAAGAAAATGGAAAGCCTGAGAGAGGAGAGAAAAAAAGCAGAGATTGAAGAGAAGATGAGAGAGGAAGAGATGGAAAGGCTGAAAGAAGAAGAGAGACAGAAGAGAGAGTCTGAAGAGACAGTGAGAGAGGAGGAGAGACGCAGGAGAGAAATGGAAGTCAAGACGATGGAGGAGGAGGAGGGAAAGACTGGAGAGAAGGCATTAGAGGACGACATCGGCAACGAGAGCCAGCAGGCAGAGAGGCAAAAGATTGCTGAGGAGATGACATGCAGGTGGTACGCCCAGCCTCATGACTCTGACCAGAGTGATGCAGAGGAGGAGACTGTGGGAGAGGAATTGAAGGAGGAGAAAGAATTGGAGATTGAGGTGGAAGAGAGGACGAAGGTGCCGGCCATTAAGGAAGAGAAGCAGAAGAAGAACAAACTTGTGAAAGCTAAAAAATGGCTTAAGAAGAGACTAGGCTTGACAAAGAAACAGAACAAAGAGGTACTTCATTGTGTGTGTGTGTGTGTGTGTAGAATTGTGATTGTCTCCTTGCATTTATGTCTGCTTTTTTATGTTGCCCTTTAGTGAACTGGCCACGTGACGTAAGTGGACATTGGAATGGCTTACTCTTTGGACTTCGGACATCACAGGCTGCCTCAATCATGCACTCACCATTATTTTCAATAAAAAAAATGTATTTGCATTGAAATTTGTGTCTTTATTTATTAGCATATCTTGATATTAACATACCTCTCAGTTGAATAAAGTGAGAAAGCTGAGAACATTTTAGTTCACATACTGTAATGTTTCCATTCAGTAATAGTAATTCAGTAGTTAACAAAAGATATTTTATTGAAAGCAGAGAATCAGCAGAATCATAGGCTAGCATTTATATACTATATCAAATTTAATTCTGAAAAATATATGAAAACTTAAGATTATGGAGCAAAAAAGAGGCAAAATGAAACTATAAAAAAATCATAGTAAGTCTATATACATACTGCTTATTCTATATTGTACTGTTTTTATGTAAGCCCAGTTTAGTCAGATACCACATCACCTTCCACTGCATGTTTGATGTGTTAATTAAGTGTCTTGAGCACACACATAGAATTAGTATTAATAGTATTATAGTATAGTATCGTATTAAAGTTAATTCCAGTGAAAAGGAGGAAGAGTGTTTCCGTCCTTCAATGGAGAGAAGACCAGTGTACATTCTGGTAAAGAGTAAAAATATGAGAAATGTCAAAAGTCATGAATTTATTGTAAGGGTATTTTTTACAGCATGTCCTCAAATGCCTCTAAGGAGGCGTCATTCTTGGTTGTCTAACACTTTTAAAATCCAGATTATTCCAGATGGTTAAATGAAGCTGATGAGTTATGCTTTTGACAAATTAGCTATCTCTATGGCCACTCATGAATTGCACATGAACAGTGTGTGAACCATTTCCTCAGGTCTTCTCAAAAGTGTCTATTATTGAAGTATTTGAATGTTATGACCACTAGTCATTCCTCAGCTGTTGAGAGACATACTGGCAGAAGCAGACACTACCTTCCAAGTGTCCATCTGAGCTGGTCGTTTCAAAAGGGAAGTGCCTGGTAGCTAAACAGCAGGCATAACCTGATGAGAACTGCAGCAGGGCTTTTTCAAACATCTGCTCAGCAAGGCCTGGGGCCTGGAAAGTCTCATCAAACAAGCTTTTGCATCCATCCACAGACACGTACACAAGGTGCAGTTTGTTTGGTGTGGAACAACCCATGAGAACCTTCTCCTCTGCAAGAATGACATTTGCCTGACCAGCAGACTTTTGCATTTCCCTTAGTGTTTTATCAATGAATTCTTTCACAGACAAATATAAGTTAATCATGAAACCCAGAAGTGGCAGAGCATAAATGCTAACCAATGGTGAAGATGTCATGCCACCAATAAGCCCAAGTATAACCGCCATGATGCACACAAAAAACATAGCATTTAAAATATAGAACAGGGCCCATGACCTAGGCATTACTTTTGTTTGAGAAACACTGTTCACAATCCTGATAGCTGCAGTGTACTTCTCACTGTTGCGTAGCACTAATTGCAGATGATCTGGAACATTCTCGCTGAATTGACCAGCTCCCCACTCCATGTGTCTCAAGCTCTCCTCATTCACCGCTGGGAGGGGCTGCAGAGCTTTCCCATTGTAGATGGAGGGAGGCTGGTAAGGCACCATGCTGGAACCCTGCAGCTGATCATTGGGGGTGCACAGAACTTTCAGCAGTTTACTGTGGAATTCTGGGTCTTTGACGTCTAAGTATGTGATGTGACACAGGTGCAGTGGGATAGCAATGTCAGGTTCCAGTAGGACTGGCACCACTGGCTTGCGCTCCAGACAGTCTCTGAACACGGACATGTTGGCCTCCAGCAGACACCAGCGACTCCTCACAAAGTCCTGACTGAGGACCAGGAGCACTTTCTGACTTCTCTGAATGCAGTTTGTCATGTTCTCCAGGATGCTGCAGCCAGGAACAAAGTCTCTCTCATGGTAGCAGGTCAGCAGACCACACTGAGGTGATTCCAGCCAGCTGATGAGACTTTGTGTCCATCGGGAGTCACAGCTGCTGTAGCTGACAAAGACGTGAAAGCTGTCAGTACTTCTCAGCACAGGGGGTGAAGGACGCTCATCTAGTCGGGGATTGATGAACTGAATTTCCACTTCATCTGAAGCCAAATGTAAGGTCATGTCCATCCTGACAAGAGATCTCACATTATTAACAGACAAGAGAAAGAGAAAGATATTTTAGTTGTTTTCTTTTCAATGCCATTTTCAAATACTCATAATTTACACAAAGAAATCGACTGGAGAAATGATGAAGCTATGAAGAAATCGACTAGACAGAAAAAGAAAACCTGCTTTGGAAAAAAACCTAGACAGAGTTCAAGGTACAAAGGTACACAGAGAGAGAATGAACCAGGCTATCGGTAGCCAGTGTTTGACAAAACTCACTGTCTTGGCACAATCAGATTACAGAAGATCACAGATCTTGGCAGAAATTCCAAAAAAGTCTTGGTTATCTACTTTGGTCAGTTCTCAGACATACTGTATTGAGATTATGCCCCGAGATTAACTGTTAAATGCGATAAATCCAACAGCAGCTCTCAGTACTTATCAGTAGCTATAGAAGATCAGGTGAGTGGCTATTGTACCAGGTGCTCTGGAGTGGGCGCTGGTGATTGGCCATCTCCCTTGACAGGAATCTGGAATGAAGTCAAATCTGGATACACCATGGACCAAACATCAGATAATGGCAACATGAAAGGACACAAGGAAGTGTTACCGTACTGTAGCATGCCTGAAAGACTGGACTGGACTATGAAATGTAAAAACTTTTCGGTAACACTTTGCGGTAAGGGTACATGAATTATCATGAATTCATGCATGAAATCATTCATGATAAATTCATGATTCATGCATTACTTCATCTCTGAAAGTCTAATGAGTTATCAGGAATTAACATGAATTCATTGTTTGTCATTAATGACCTCCTGCTGAAATAGCACATGATCTTAAGTATTAGTTACTCTGGGTACATCATCATGAGTCATGATTAATTAGCATGAGTCATGATTATTAACATGATCATGATGAATTCATCATGTTTGTGCCCCCTCAACTAAAGTGTTGACATGGTTAAATTGGTAAAATGTAGTTGACGTATGGCGTATGACTAGGCCAAAGTAGGCTAAATAAGTACTTTTATTATATCTAATTATATCAAATTCTTTTGAACAAAAACATCATGATCATGTGTAATTAGTCATGACTCATGATGATGTACCCAGAGTAATTAATGCTTAAGATCATCTGCTATTTCAGCAGGAGGTCATTAATGATAAACAATGAATTCATGCTAATACCTGATGAGTCATTAGATATTCAGAGATGAAGTAATGCATGAATCACGAATGAATCATGAATGAAATCATGCATGAATTCATGATAATTCATGTACCCTTACCGCAAAGTGTTACCAACTTTTCTGCTGCCTTCAAATGCAAAACACCCTCTTCTAGCCAAGGGCTGCCATAGTACCTCGGCTCAGTATTGATTTGCTTCAGTACTATGTCATGGTGCCCCATTACATCTTATCTTTCCAACTAGATTTTCTAGCAAACAGAAATTGAAGGTAATGTATTGCCATCACATGGCTCCTCAGCTCTGTTTTGTGTTCCTCACCCCACACAAACTGCATCACATCATCATGCTCAAGGACTCTTTGGTGGGAGGAGCCGGGTCAGAGCTCTGGAGTGATAGGTGTAGCTCCTCTACCACCTGCCTAGCATTGGTGCAAGATCTATAGGCTAATTTGATCCTCATACATACTGTAGATATCTAGACATTTTCATTCATAATAGTTAACAATACATAAATTCAAGGGGATTTTGAGGTTATATTTCATAATAATCAAAACATTAAAAGACTAACTAACCTTGGGAATTATATGTTATCTGAATACTGAAACTCTTTTGCTTTTTTCTTGTAATTATCATTGTTATCAAGCATATTATTTAGGACAACCTCCATTAAACGTTGGCAGAAATATGTTACTTTAATAGAATTTAGCACCATCATTAGCAAACGGAATATGCTGATGTGCCACAAAAAAAGCAAGCTCTGCATTCTATAGTTATACTATAACTAGTTATAGAGGGTAAAAGCAGAGCAGTATTTCATGGTGTTTGGTTACACTGTGTATAGTGCATACTGTATCATCCAAATCTGCCAGTCTGCTAAAGCCAGCCAGCTCAACTTAGAGAACACGGTTCAGAACAGGAGATCTTTTATTGGAAATACATGAGTGGAAAAATACACCATCTACAGTTTTCTCTACATCAAAGATAGTTTATCAACCATCTCTGACTACACCAAGCCAAAGCCGAAGGGTTCTTTAGCCCTCAGCCTCCCACTGGGGAAAAAAGGTCTATAATAGTTTATGTGGTCATTTTGACTGATTGGATTCTGCATTGAAAATTCAGTTATCTACTGTGAAAATAAAAGTAAAATTAAAATAAAACACTTGAAAACAATTACTGCACCAACACAAACTGCATACAACTGAACTGCACACATATTTCTGTCAGGATTTACAAATTATGTAGATGAACATTGTGAACATATATGTCTTGTGGTGCACATATGACATGGTTCATTAAAACTAAAGTAATGTTATTGTTTTGTGTTATGATACAAGTGAGCCTCGTCGACACAATTCTCTCTTCTCTATATGGATATACTATGGGTCTGATATCCAGAACTTGTGTCTATTAGTGTTTACAATTGTCTGCATCTGTACATTGGTTTGTGTTGTAAGCAGTAACAGTAACTGAATGTTTCATTTTATGACAGAAAGCAGAGCAAGATCAGTTTTATGTGCCAAGAATGACAACTAACACATTTCGCATAAAGCAAACTTCTAATAAACATAAATATTATTTAAAACTGTGGAATTCTGGGTCTTTGACGTCTAAGTATGTGATGTGACACAGGTGCAGTGGGATAGCAATGTCAGGTTCCAGTAGGACTGGCACCACTGGCTTGCGCTCCAAACAGTCTCTGAACACGGACATGTTGGCCTCCAGCAGACACCAGCGACTCCTCACAAAGTCCTGACTGAAGACCAGGAGCACTTTCTGACTTCTCTGAATGCAGTTTGTCATGTTCTCCAGGATGCTGCAGCCAGGAACAAAGTCTCTCTCATGGTAGCAGGTCAGCAGACCACACTGAGGTGATTCCAGCCAGCTGATGAGACTTTGTGTCCATCGGGAGTCACAGCTGCTGTAGCTGACAAAGACGTGAAAGCTGTCAGCACTTCTCAGCACAGGGGGTGAAGGACGCTCATCTAGTGGGGGATTGATGAACTGAAATTCCACTTCATCTGAAGCCAAATGTAAGGTCATGTCCATCCTGACAAGAGATCTCACATTATTAACAGTCAAGAGAAAGAAAAAAATATTTTAGTTGTTTTGTTTTCAATACAATTTTCGGTAACACTTTGCGGTAAGGGTACATGAATTATCATAAATTCAAGCCGGATTTAATTCATGATTCATTCGTGATTCATGCATTACTTCATCTCTGAATATCTAATGACTCATCAGGTATTAGCATGAATTCATTGTTTATCATTAATGACCTCCTGCTGAAATAGCAGATGATCTTAAGCATTAATTACTCTGAGTATATCATCATGAGTCATGACTAATTACACATGATCATGATGTTTTTGTTCAAAAGAATTTGATATAATAAAAGTACTTATTTAGCCTACTTTGGCCTAGTTCCTCATATCTATCCCTTACGTCAACTAAATTTTACCAATTTCACCATGTCAACACTTTAGTTGAGGGGGCACAAACATGATGAATTCATCATGATCATGCTAATTAATCATGACTCATGCTAATTAATCATGACTCATGATGATGTACCCAGAGTAACTAATACTTAAGATCATGTGCTATTTCAGCAGGAGGTCATTAATGACAAACAATGAATTCATGATCATTCCTGATAACTCATTAGACTTTCAGAGATGAAGTAATGCATGAATCATGAATTTATCATGAATGATTTCATGCATGAATTCATGATAATTCATGTACCCTTACTGCAAAGTGTTACCCAATTAACAAATATTCATAGTTTACGCAAAGAAATCGACTGGAGAAATGATAAAGCTATGAAGAAATCGACTAAATTAGATAGAAAAAAGAAAACCTGCTTTGGACCTTGAGTGGTGAAAAACCTAGACAGAGTTCAAGGTACAAAGGTACACAGAGAGAGAATGAACCAGGCTATCGGTAGCCAAGTGTTTGACAAAACTCACTGTCTTAGCACAATCAGGTGACAAAAGATCACAGATCTAGGCAGAAAAGGTCTCAGTTATCCACTATGGTCAGTTCTCAGACATACTGTTTTGACATTATGCACCGAGATTAACGGTTAGATAATGGCAACATGAAAGGACACAAGGAAGTATTACCGTACTGTAGCAGTTGACTGAAAGACTGGACTGGACCGGACTATGAAATGTAAAAACTTTTCCGCTGCCTTCAAATGCACCACACCCTTTTCTAGCCAGGGGCTGCCATAGTAGCCTACCTCAGCTCAGTATTGATTTGCTTCTATACTATGTCATGGTGTCCCACTAATTCTTATCTTTCCAACTAGATTTTCTAGCAAACAGAAATTGAAGCAACTCCAGTCTGCAGTACTAGGTCAGACCAAAGAAACCAGATGCGTGATAGGAAATGAATTGCCATTACATGGCTCCTCAGCTCAGCTGTTTTGTGTTCCTCACCCCACACAAACTGCATCAGAATGTCATGCTCAAGGACTCTTTATCATGGGTGGGAGGAGCCAAGGTCAGAGCTCTGGAGTGATAGGTGTTGCTCCTCTACCACCTGCAACATCGTAATAATCAAAACATTAAAAAACCAACTAACCTTGGGGATTATATTTAATCTTTCTTGTAATTATCATTGCCATTGAGCATATTATTTAGGACAACCTCCATTAAACGTTGGCAGAAATATGTTACTGTAATAGAATTTAGCACCATCATTAGCAAACGGAATATGTTTTATATAATATGTGTATAGTGTTGTACGTATCACCCAAATCTGCCAGTCTACTAAAGCACAGAAACAAAACAGACAACTCAACTTAGAGAACACGGCTCAGAACAGGAGATCTTTTATTGGAAATACATGAGTGGAAAAACACACCATCTACAGTTTGCACTACATCAAAGATAGTTTATCAACCGTCTCTGACTACACCAAGCCAAAGCCAAAGGATTCTTTAGCCCTCAGCCTCCCACTGGGGGAAAAAAAGGCTATAATAGTTTATGTGGTCATTTTGACTGATTGGATTCTGCATTGAAAATTCAGTTATTTACTGTGAAAATAAAAGTCAAATTAAAATAAAACGCTTGAAAACAATTACTGCACCAACACAAACTACATACAACTGAACTGCACACATATTTCTGTCAGGATTTACAAATTATGTAGATGAACATTGTGAACATATATGTCTTGTGGTGCACATATGACATGGTTCATTAAAACTAAAGTAATGTTATTGTTTTGTGTTATGATACAAGTGAGCCTCGTCGACACAATTCTCTCTTCTCTACATGGATATACTATGGGTCTGATATCCAGAACTTGTGTCTATTAGTGTTTACAATTGTCTGCATCTGTACATTGGTTTGTGATGTAAGCAGTAACAGTAACTGAATGTTTCATTTTATGACAGAAAGCAGAGCAAGATCAGTTTTATGTGCCAAGAATGACAGCTAACACATTTCGCCATGCATAGAGCAAACTTCTAATAAACATAAATATTCTGGCCTTTTTAAAACAGGCTGTATAAAGTTCCATACAATTAGCATTAATTCGGACTACAAAATTGTTGGTCCATTCTTTGTTGATGCATGTCAGTGATGAACAAGTTGCATAGACTAAACATTCACAATGTTCAACACTTCACAATCAAATGAACATAATCTATCCTATAATTTAGGGAAACAGTGACGTCTTGCATGCAATTTGATTACTGGTGTAAGCATAGGTGCAGCATTTTTCTTGCCATTTTCATTCATGATAGTTTACAATAAATTAATTCAAGGGGAGTTTGAGGTTATATTTCATAATATCAGAACATTTAAAGACCTTAACTAACCTTGGGAATTTATTTCATCTGAATACTGAAATGTTTCTTTTACTGTAATTACTATTGCCATTGAGCATATAATTTAGGATGACCTCCATTAAACATTGGTAGAAATATTTTATCACTGTAGAATTTAGCACCATCATAAGCAAATGAAATATGCTGATGTGCCACAAAAAGTAAGCTCTGCTTTCTGTTTATACTGTGTTTGTGTGTGTGTGTGTGTGTGTGTGTGTGTGTGTGTGTGTGTGTGTGTGTGTGTGTGTGTGTGTGTGTGTGTGTGTGTGTGTGTGTGTGTGTGTACAAGCCTGGGTGTGTGTTTATTTGCACTTGTTTGAGAGGATACTCTTCTATCTGCTATAAGAAGGTATAGGACTTTCTCCAGTCTATAGTTACCTAGCAAGAGCACTACAGTGTGTCAGTTTTGTATGTGTGTGTGTGTGTGTGTGTGTGTGTGTGTGTGAGAGAGAGAGAGAGAGAGAGAGAGTGTGGTAGGAGAAGTGTTCCCCGTGTCTAATTCCATTGGCAGGAGCAGTCTATGGGTTCCTGGTAGTTGTAGTCCACAGTGGTGGCGTTGCGTGTACAGTAGAGTTGAACCACGCGGCTCTGGAGGCCGTTCTCTCTGCAGCACTTGCAGAAGCGTGCATGGCTGTTTATGTTGAAGTTAAAAATGGTGGCCGACGGGCACTTCCCATCACAGGAGAATACAGTCACCTGAGAGAACAGAGAGAGATAGAGAGGAAGGGTGTGTGTGTGTGTGTATGTGTGTGTGTGTGTGTGTGTGTACATGTGTGCATGCGTGTGTAAGAGAAAGAGTTAGAGGGGGGAATGTAAAGGGAGGGAGAGTGAGTGGAGATAAATGTCCTTTTGAGCTATCATTCTCTTTAATGCCATTAGTCTCTAATGTTATTTAGTGGCAATTCCATGGTTTTCAATACTGGTTTTCTTACTGGTGTATTGCTGCGGCAATCATCCTTTCGAATTGTTGTCCGGATGGCAACTCTCTTGCATGTCTTACCATCCTCCTTACCTACGCACGCACACACGCACACACACACACACACACACACACACACACACACACACACACACAC
>JAODXP020003458.1:0-33068 GCA_027497455.2 Sardinella longiceps
TCAGTCTTCATTTAAAATGCATGTTTAGATTAGACCATGCACACGCCTCAGCAGTTTATTGTATCATCATACAAGATTTTATATATAAAAATAAAAGGGGGGAAAGGAATTGATGAGTGTTGTAGGCTATAGTTGTTGTGTTATGTTTGCGTTGGTGTTTGTAGCAGAGGAGGGGGTTGTGATGTAGCCTAGCTGATGAGGATAGAAGTTCGGGAGCTTGAGAACAGGAAGGAAAGATTAGGCCAGGTGCGCAAGGTGAAGGAACAAAGGTGGTACAGACCAAAATACCTTGTTCTGGATTTTTTGAAAACAGTTATACTTGAGCTGCTTTAAAGTTCAAACTTACTATTGTCATATTATATCAACTTTCATATTTGTACGAGACTTACGTCTGTCCTGTACGTAAAGTGTATAAACTACACATCTAGTCCAGCTACACATAATTGTGTAATGACTTCCATTTTTAAGATTATCCACAGCTGCCTTATCAAACATGTTTTGCATTTGTTTGTCATATAGGAATTTATCTCCAAATTTGGAGAGAACAAGGAATTCTGGATAGGACTAACTGACAAAGATGGAACGTGGAAATGGGTAGATGGCACTGCCCTCACTAACAGGTAAAATTAACCTATTTGAAGAATGATATCCAGTAAAATAATAATTTTAATTCAGTTGGGGATGGTAATGGATGCAGAGAGCCATTCCACTGTGATAAATGCATTTCTCCCAAAGGCCATTGCAAGATGTGGGGTTAGATAATATGCTACTTACTAGCTGTTCCCACGTATGCATTAGGCTAAATAGTTTTGTAAACTATTTGTATATTTTGAGAGATATAACAGGCTTGTTTGCAAACTACTTCTTTCTGCCACACATCAGCTCGATGTTGGCTTTTGTGAAAATCGCTGACTTTGCTTTCTGATTTTGCTGTAGTGAAGGCTGACACATGAAGCAATGCAGCATTGGTAGCAATGGCTGATGATGGCCAAGGGCCGAAATTTATTTGTTTGTCGACATGGTCCTAATAAAACTTGTATTATAAAAGTTATAGAGAGTACGTTTAATTCTGACATATGCAAAAGGACATGATGAAGGCGTCTGTTATCCTTGGCGAACATAAATTGAAACTCTCCGCCCAATTGCTTTAGCTTATCTTAAAGTTAAAGTTAAAGTTAAAACTGACTGCGGTGTCTCCATGTTTTAGGTTTTGGGACGAAGGTCAGCCAAATAGCTATGCCGGAGATGAAGACTGCGCTGAGATCAGACCTCGTTACCATCTTACAAACTGGAATGATGATTTGTGCTCTCGCTCACAACTTTGGGCATGTGAGAAAAAAATAAAGTAGCCGTTTGCTGTCGGCCTACCATGATCATCACCCTTTTAACAGATGATTGGAAAACTTGTCTTGATTCCTCCTGTGACATTCAGATGTTAGGGCCAAGAAAACATCCTCCACTCCAGAGCAGTATCATAATTCTCAATCTCTAATAGAAGGCCTAATGCATCAAGATCAAGTTCAAGTTCAAGTTTTATTTGACACATGCATAATCATGGTACACAATTTGCAGTGAAATGTGAATCTGGTAGACTCCAGAGACTGTTGTTAAAGTAAATAAATAATAAAATAATAATAATAATTACTGATGGCTTACTATTTACATTAATGATTATAAAAAAAATCAATTAAATTGTATATTTACAAATGCAGTTTCATTTTGGGACCCTTAGAAATGCAGGCATATCCATGTTAAGGAGTCTGATGGACTGATGGAAGAAACTCCTTCTAAGTTCAGTCTTTGACATCAAACTACAGAATCTCCTGCCTGATTGTAGTAAACTGAACAGGCAGTTACTGGGATGGGTGGGATCAGAGATTATCTTGATGGCATCAGACTAGGTGAGGGCCAATTTAGGGAAACCAAGGTTAAACTGAAGGCCACCAAAGGGGCGGTGAGGAAACAAAAACAAAAAAAAAACCCAACCTTATTTGAATCCTCATTTTAATAATTAACCATGTTGTATCTCTACAGTTCACATTTATTGCAATATATAAAATGCCTATAGATGTCGCTAAACACCACTAAACAGAGATTCATTCTTTTAGAACAATGTATAGTTCTAACAGTTTTGCAGATATTATCAGATGTTCCGTGGGCCGCCATTGGCCCCCAGGATGCACTTTGAGAACCTATGCTTTAGACCAGTGGTTCTCAAAGTGTGGTCCGCGAGCAAGTTCAAGTGGTCCGTGAGTTGATTACCATAAAAATATGTGAATTTAGCCTGTGTCATTATTTGAAGGTCAAAGATTAGTTGTTCACTGAATATAAGAGGCAGACCTGTAATTTACTCTTTATTAAAGCATTTGAAGTGCCATACTCTATAGGGTAGCAGCATGTGACTTGGTGAGGGGGCGCGAGGGCAGGTGGTCCCTGAAAAACAGTTTTTGGGCAAAGTGGTCCTCGGTCTGAAAAAGTTTGAGAAACACTGCTTTAGACACTTTGTAAAAGTTCATGATAATGGCAATTGAATGTGTTTGATATGACCAGTTGAGGCTTGTGGTGCTGCTGTAATAGGGAGGGGTTAATGGAGCCTTGTGAAATCTAAGGACATGATGAAAGGCATCACAAGGGACATTATTTAGCAAGAATCTATCAGGATGTCTACTTCTCAGCCAAGAAAGTCGGATTGAAGCTCACACTCAATGTCCAAAAAAGCTCACAAACAGAGATTCCCATACAGGCTTTTTAATGTTCTCACAGATGCCAATTTATTTAAAGTGCATATTTACAGTGTAAACGTTCGGGTGACCCCATCCTCAGTGCATAACAAACAAAGAAAATCACAGAGTTAAAAAAGGAAGTACCATCCAAGACTTCTCAGCCAACCAGTTCGGCCTCAGAGTACAAAATGTGAAATGTGTGTGATCTACCTCAAAATAGGACTAGTTCTTCCTGATTCAATTCAGTATTCTTTAGAATTAAAAAGGGGAAACAGGAGTAGTGAAATCTGAGTAATTTCTTGAAAAGAACTGCACCCTCAAATAGAGTTTTTGCCAAATGAAAGAAACAACCTGTGTATTAACCATGCCCACTGAACTTGTTTATTAAACATTACTTACAATATAACTCACATTGTTAACAGCTGAATATACAGTGCCCATGAGATCACAACAAATCTTGTCGTTGTTTTCAACTCACTCACCCAAAATCATTTCTTTTCCATAAAGTGGCAACATCCGTGGTGTACAGGTCAGGGAATGGGACTGGGGACCGAAAGGTGGCCGGTTCGATTCCCGGCCGGTGCAAAGGGGAGGGTGGGGGGAGTGAATGTACAGCGCTTCCCCACATCCGGAAACCACGTATGCGGTGCCCTTGAGCCTAACCCCCAAACTGCTCCCCAGGTGCCGGCTTAAAGGCTGGGTGTGCGCACTTCATGCAGTGTGACACTGAAAGTTCACTACTCTACACTAACAACTGTATGCCCCCCGGATGGGTTAAATGCAGAGGAAAAATTCCCCCCAAAGGGAAACACATACAATAAAGACATACAATAAAGTGCTCCTCTAAAAAAAACAAAACATGCAATGACCTTAAGGTCGCAATTTCACTCTTACAACACACATACAGACTACAAACACAGATTCTTTAAAAGTGACGGTGAAACTTCTAAAAAAAACATAACAAACTGTTGTTTGTTTGGGGACCATTGCACTAGACTAGTGTGTTCTCTTGCATATACACCGTGATGTATGGTCACAATTTTGATCATTCCAGGTCTTCAGAGAGTTTCTACTTCTACTAGGCCAGGTCTCAGCACAGTCCTCCCCACTGCCCCATCCTCCCTCATCTTCTGGTCCTCCATTTGGCTCGCCTGGTAACCAGTAGCTAGGGAAAGCAGCAGATTCAGGTCATCTCATCAGATTGTGGCTATGGACTTGTTTCACACCTTAACATTCCGACATTCCATGGTAGTAAACTGAACATTCTATCATTGAAATGCATTGAATTTATGCCTCTTTCTGACTTGAAAAAAATGTGTAATAACATTTGAAACATGTCTAAATTCGCTTTCTTTCAAATAATACAAATTTGAAGCACACGAATTTGGAAGTCCCGAATAGATAAGAGTGGTTTTACATTTATGTGCATGAAGCTTCAATCTATTCGGGACCTCCAAATTTGTGCGCTTCAAATGTGTATTATTTGAAAGAAAGTGAATTTAGACATGTTTTAAATGTTATTACCCTTTTTTTTCAAGTCAGAAAGAGGCATAAATCCAATGCATTTCAATGATAGAATGTTCAGTTTACTACCATGTCGGAATGTTCAGGTGTGAAACAAGTCCATAGGGTATTAAATAGCATTCTTTTCATTCTTAACCCTGTTGATGTCTCACCCAGTAGTCAGTGGTGTACCATCAACCCATTTCCAGACCTTGGCTTCTTTATTGTAACTGAGGCCAATCCATGCGCGCACAGACAGTGCCTTCACAAAGTCCTTTGAACAAACACAACCGTGAGTTTAAATCAAGTTAAAAAACGATACTCCAAATATTTTGGAATATTATTGTTATTTTGCAATGAATAAATCAGCTGTCATTGAGACCTGTTCTTCTGGACTGTTTATTATAATCAATTCTGCATCCATCTCATGACACTGCTCCCTGCTCTTTGTCCAGTTACTGTGTGAGGCTGAGATATAATAACAGCTGGAACCAAAAGAAAGCCACCTCTCTGGGCAAGATCTTCCTAGAAGAAAAAAATGATTACACTTTACTTGAGGTTTTTGTCATTCGAGTCATTCAGTTTCTGTCATGTAGGCCTAAGTTGACTTACCTCACTCACGTTAAATGCAGCACTAAGGCGCGAGCATCTGATGTACCATAGCAGAGTTATTTCGGGAGCCAGAAATCCTTGAATCTAACTGGACAAACGGCATGTCCATCAATTTAATTGACGTGCCACCTCAGCCAATCACATCGAAACCAACCGATGACGCTGGTTATATTTGTTGGACTCAAAACAGTCATTTCTCCGCTACATCACATCCTCTACAGCAGCCGCTACACAGCCAGCGGTCCTGATTGGTCCGGTTATAGAATCTCGGGCTTGAAATCCCTCCCAATGGCTTCAACATCAGATCATTGCGTGAGTGAGGTAATAAGTTGACACTGCCTGGGGTCAAACATTACAAAATCCTAAAGATACTTAAAGGAGAAATCCGGTATAGTTCACTTGCTTCCGACCCTTCCTTTCGGGAATACGGGTAGTTAGCCGATTATCTACGAACAGGCTTACAGATCAAAATGAGCACCGCGCTAGTCTGCAAGTATACTGTAGCGCACCTCCCTATTTTCCACCATTGACAAGGCTCAAAGTTACTCCAAACTTCATTTTGTAGATTCTCATGCGATATTCACGTTTCACTACTCAGTCATGTCAATCTAGTGTGAGTTGAGTCCAAGATGGCGGCGAAAGCCTGCAAGCCTGTGACCACACAGCCTGTAAATAACTAACCTAACTGTGCACTTTCAGTTCTCTATGCTCGAGGTCTGCGGTATGATGATAATTTAACATATTTTGAAAACAGAATCACACCAGATTTCTCCTTAAATGGCAATAGTCCTAAACATTTTCAAATACCATTAATGATATATGTCATGTCATGTTTATGACCTGTTTATGTGGATCTTATGTTGAAAATCACAATGTCAAGCAATGTAGGCCTATACCGAACAATGAAAACAACTTTCACACACAGAGACAGAAAGAGTTCTTCAATACAACTCACTGCTGGCAAGGCGCAGGGAGACGTTGAGAGTCACTTGCAGGACACAGAGAATCCCAAAGCTCACTGCGACCAGTCTGTACCATCTGTACTCTGAGAAATTCATTTAAGGAGCTGTGTGTAAGAAATGTACTTCAAATAATCATTAAACAGCCCTGATATGTCACTAGACATGAAGGAATCATGTTAATTTTAAACACTGATATAGCTGACAGTTGTAGTCCAGCCAGAATATTAGCATTTAAAAAGCTAAGTTGCAGCCCACAAGTAGTGTCTATGTTGTAATTTCAAGTGCTATTCGTGTTGTTGTCATTGTCAAAGCCTCATTATGCTTCCGAAAAGGTATCATGACAAGGTCAGAAATAAAACAAGGATATGAATAGGAGATGCTTTTGAAAGATGGAGACGGTTGAAAGCAACAAAATATTCTGAAAATGATTGTAGTACCAATTTTGGCCACAATCCTACACACAGCTCCTTTAAATATACAAGTAAGTCACACCTTGACTCACGGCATCTTCACACATGGATTGTGTAGAATTATGTTGTATGATTGCACCACGTTATGTCAGTGCAGTGGCTCAATTATTCACAGATTCTGTCCTGGATTTGTTAGAACAGTTCTGAAATTGATCTGAAATCGATCAGCCACAACCACTCACAGCTATGTTGTCTTAACAGAAGTGACAGTAAGATATTCTGTAACACTTCGCAATAAGGACACATAAAGATACATTCATTAATGCTTTAATTTCTGTATTAATAATGATACGTTTTTGTACCAGTTATCAGATATTCTTTTTAAAAAGATATATCTAAAATGTATATCTAATATATATTTTGATCTAAGACATATCTTTTTATCAGAGCAAACATACAGTCTTCTAAGCAAAGATGTCATGGACCAACTATGATATCACTACTGTATGTCTCAGTTTACCTTTGCGATCTTGTTCGTCTGTGCACTCAGAAGTCTGAATATGCTGGCCATTTGGGCAGTTTTACTGTAGGTCTTAGTTTACCTTTGCGATCTCGTTCGTCTGTGCACTCAGAAGTCTGAATATGCTGGCCATTTGGGGAATTCTCATAGTCCCCACTTCTGTCCACAGTTATCTCCATGTTGCTCTGGAAGGCTGCCATGCAAGGTTCTACTGAGGATGTCCTGTGGTTCCTCTCTTGTAGCCTACTGCTGCGTGGTGTTACCACTTACCAGTGCGTCAATAACTAAAATCACCACATGACTGATAGAGGAACAAAGGTGACTTGCATCATTTTTGTGACTTGCACATCACATCACAGTCAATCTGTCAACATATATGATTTAAATACTGATTGAGAATGACTTTGTAGTAGTGTTTTTGAAGGTGACATGGTGTTTTATTTTGGCTATAGACCATTCTTTAATATCAACATTCATGGTGCTAGCTAGATCCAAGTTTGAGGAAGACTTAATCAGGCTCCAAGACTTTCTGTTTTCTGGTCTTTCTATCACACATCACACATCAAAATGGCTTAAATCAACACCTATTTGGCACAATAACAGTATTCTATCAGGTTGCAGAGACCCATACTTGGGTAATATAGCAAAATGGGGGCAGAATGGGGTATACATGTGGTTGAAGATTTAAATGGAAAGGATTCTATGCTCAGCTTCAATGAGTTGGTTTCACTTTATGATATTTCTAGGCATTCTTTATAAATTTATTTTAGACTTGTCAAATGGGCTATAACTAAAATTATAGCCTATTAACAATTAATAACAAAAATAACAATTTGCATGAGGATTTTCCCCTAGAAACCAATTGTTCCATAAACAAGCACAGCCTTCAGCATTGCCCCACCTTTAACACATATTGCAATTCTGGGTAGAAAGCTGTCTTTTTAAGGAAGTGAATGAAATCATGTGTCATGCTGACTGTATTTCAATAGGTATGGCCATGCTACAATACTACATAAATAAAGGTATTTCTTAAGTGTTACCTTTATACCTTTCAGAGTTGTATAAAGCACTGGAGTAGAGGAGTGGAGTAGAAGTAAAAGTACCATATCAAAAAAATGACTTGAGTGGAAGTAGAAGTGGTCTCTAAACATCATCAAGTGGAAGTACTAAAGTATTCAAAATGTTTTGTACTTAAGTATTGCAAGTAAAAGTATTTAAAAAATTGCTACTCAAGTACTGAAAGTAAAAGTAGAAGTACTGTGTATATTAAAGAAAGCAGCCAAAAGTTTGAATATCATATTGTTTTACATTTATTTGGCTGAAATAGTCTGTTTGGCCATGGACTCTAAGTAGGGCCAGGGATGGTCACCACCATTCCCCTTACTAAAATCATTTGAAGTTAAAGAACTTAGTGTACTCCTTCTATCTCGAAATGGAGCAGTAGACTGACCCTCACTAATCGTTCCCCATTGACTGCATTCAGTACTCCGAAAGGTCGAAGAGGAGCATGGGGTCTCGTATACCGCTTCAATCGTCCAATAATGATTATGAAAACCTGGTGATGCTCTTGTCTGCATTGATAGGCTATCATTGGATGTGGTAACATTTTTTATAAAAGTAACGAGTAACTAATCAGCACATCAAAAATGTAACGAAGTAGAAGTATTAAATTCATAAAAAAAATGTAGTGAAGTAAAAGTGGAAGTAGGAGAAAAAAAGAATACTCCAGTAAAGTACAGATAGGCTACTGCATTTTAGCACTTAAGTAGGCTACTTAAGTAGTTCTGCTTCGTTACTATACATCTCTGATACCTTTATGCCTAGACTTGCCCAAATGGATGGCTTTCTTTTAGTCCCCGCTGTTACTATCTCACGGAATTCTGTGAGATCAGGTTGGATGGAGCTACACTGATCAATGGCACAGGGTGAGATTGGAGAATACCGGTAACGCTTTACATGATGGTCTTTGCTTAAGAGTGACACAAGTCTGTCATAAACACGCTTTATTAATGTTTGTCACTCTCAATAAGTGTCATTTGGATTTTGTACTGTTAAAGCAAAGGTTATGAGTAATTCAAGCATAACCGTGTTGCAGAAGCCTGCTGACTGCACTAGATAGCGAGTGGAATAAAAGAATTTACAACAACATAGACCGAACATGAATAGAACAAGTGAACAAGTAGTTTACATTGAGTCAATGGAACTTATAATCTTACTTACGGTTTTGAATGTTGTATGATCCATCGACTCAATGTGAGGTGCATTCGGCCATTTGCATTCGGCCCATGTTGTTCTAAATTCTTTCATTCCACTCGCTAGTGCAGTCAGCAGATTCGTACAACAGGGCTATGCTTGAAATACAACAGATTTTTGCTTTAAGCTGACATTGATTGGAATGCAGGCATTGCAAAATAAAGAAAATGGCACTTCATAACAATTGTAAAGTGAGGCGGCATTAATACATGTGTCTTGTCATGTTTAATAAGAGCTCATAAAACCTTTATGTAGACACCTTTAAGTAAAGTGTTACCAAAATATTTACAGTATTTACACTTACAGACTGTCTCTGGAGAACTGGAATGATGAAAGCTGTGACTTTTGGATTTCAGTGGATATGGGAGAAGTCTAGTAACTGAGACCTGCATGCATCAGCTGCCCACTGCTCTTCCTGGGGTTGTGTGCTCTGAGAGTGTACTGTAGGTTAAATGTGTAGGAGACAAATGGTGGACTACGTTTCAAGATAAGATAGTATAATGATAAGCTAGTAGTCATCCTGTGGAAAATTCAAATATTTGAACTACTTCTTAACTGGAGCAACGCATGCCTGGCTCACAGCACACAGAGGGAGGTCACACATAGTTATAATAATATTGAAATATTTATTAAAATGTATAGAAAATGTTAGTGTAGTGAAATAAAGTAAAGTGTGGTGCATCGTTATGTAGGCATATGTTTCAAAACAAAAGCAAAAGGTCTTCCCAGTGTAGTCCAGGCCCTCTTATCAGGTACAGTAGGTCATCAGGAAGCCATCAGGCCACAACACGCCACACCTGTGCATTCCCGCTCACCTGCTGTAGGAGACAGACAGACAGACAGACAGACAAGTGCACAGAATGCGCAGGGCCAGTGCAGACCTGTCAGAGTTGTAACCCTGGCTACCATTTTAGTGGGCCAATCATCTAACAATCAATCATCTGTGTAGAGTCATAAAGTTTTTTTTTTTCTTTTACCTAGCATCACCAACATGGTCATACATCACATATCATCACTCAGTGTTTGGTCATTTTTCTTATTAACTAACACCATGCAGTAGCCTACTACATAAGAACAGCAGCTAATACACTGTACATCTAATAGATCTATCTATCTATCTATGATCAGTTTCGCTGCGTACACGCACTGATATGACTAATATTAGCATTCTTAACTGTTTGTTATTCTGATTTTTCTGACTTATTTCCTGTCATTGCTTAAACACATGAGTAAACTCACTCTGTCCCAGTAGACTTAGGGTTTGTTGACATTTGCTGAGGTCCGGAAGGAGTGTGCAGGCAGTGCCAGAACTGTGTTACTGTAAGAGGCCTGTGAAAAGCCAAGTATGAAAAGATGAAAAAGCAAACACTGTATCCACTGTAACTCTGACTCATATTGTCTAAATATTGTAGACTAACCACAGCAAACCAAAGAAGAAATAGGCTAGGACATTTCCATGGAAAGCACCTGTTTTGTCACGTAGCCTATTGTAAGACCTAGGTGCCAGGTCTGTGGTGTTTGCATGCAGTGCTACAGGTTGGTGTTTGTATGAAGTGAATCATTGTGAATCAATCATATTATGGATGAAATATGTAACTGGGCAATTCCACGAAAAAGTAAACCTCACCTTAAAACTTCAAGTCTGATCTACATGGACATACAACTTCTTCCAGAAAACTTCCAATACAAAAAAGTTTTGTCTCAATGTACATCATCATCTGAGCAAGTTTCGAAAGGATATCTATTTGTTAAAATTTTTACCCTATTCAGTCATAATGTAAGTCTATGCAGGGGCTTATAATGGGAATAAGTGGGTGATAACACACAAACCTGCAATGTTATCAGTTATTTTCTATCATTGTATTACTATTTCAGTCGTTACAGGTCAAAATCCACCATTCACACTTGTTTTGTAGGTTTTTGGAAGGTTTTTTCAGATGTCACGTCCATAACACAATTTTTCCCACAATAACCCCAATGAAAACCAACTTATTTTACATTTACATTTAAATCAAGTAATTGTCTGTGTTCACTGAGGTGTCCTTCTTGGTATGAATGGAATAATATTTACGTTTCTCAGGAAATTTCACAGACTTCATAGCAAAAACTGTAATCTCCCATAAAAGCTTGTTCTTTTTTCGTCACGTCCATAACGCAAATTGAAAGGCTCATATTCTTATGATGTAAATCATGATATGAATTTTTTGAGTTTGCCTGTATTAAGCCACAAAGTTTGCATAAGAATATGAAAAAAATGTGAAATAATGCTGAGCTTGCAGAGGTTATGTAGCTTTTTGTTCATCAATAATGCATGAAAATGTCACGTCCATAATGCTGGAATTGCCCAACTATATAATGTTATATTTGGCCATGTTGGGTTACATCTACAGTATAATGTGAAAATGTTCAGAAATAAAAGCTTGTCGTTTTAGTGGGAAATGCTGTTGTGGCTAAATCAGGATTAGATTAGCCTTGTAATAGACCAGGCCCTCGTTACACTTTCTCTTCGTACAGCCCTTAAGAACAGACTCCTTTGTGTGTCTGCTCTTGTTTGTCTGCCCCACGGTGTTACAGAGTTACTGATGATTATAATTTCCCTATAGGATTAAATCATTCAATCTATCCATCTATCTATCTATCCATCCATCCATCCATCCATCCATCCATCCATCCCTCCATCAGATTCACTGGGTATGATCCCTGACTAACAATCATAGTAACAAAGTAGAACTACTTAAGTAGCCTACTTAAGTACTAAAATATCTGTACTGGAGTAGGTAATTTTTTTTCGCCTACTTCCACTTTTACTTAACTACATAATTTTGATGAATTGAATACTTTTACTCCAACACCTTTTTCATGTGGTGAATCGTTACTCGTTACTTTTATAGAACTGTTACAAATCATATCACATCCAATGGTATCAATGAAGGACCGGTAGATAGCTCTGTCACAAAGTTTTCATTATCATTATTGGGTTGATTCAAGCGATCAAGCAGTAGCCTATAAAGAGACCTCATGCTTCCCTTCCGCCTTTCACAATGCTGCATGCATTTAATTGGGAACGGTTAGCGTGAGTCAGTCTACTGCCCCATTTCCATGGAAGATGGGAAGAGAACACCAAATTCTTTGACTTATAGAATGATGGCGAGGGTGATCCTTCATTTTCCTTTGTTTGCCAAAAAGACAATGTGTATGAAATGAAGTGCCTACTCTGATTCCCTTCAGCCAAATAGATTGTGCCCTAAACTCTAAATGTTGAACTTTTGACAGCTTTCTTTAATATACACAGTAGGCCTACTTCTACTTTTACTTTCAGTACTTGAGTAGTAATTTTAAAAATACTTCTACTTGCATTTTGAATAATTTAGTACTTCCACTTAAGTATGATCTATAAAGAACATTTCAACTTCTACTTAAGTCACTTTAAAGTACTTTATACAACTCTGCTAACAATTAGCCTGACATAGCCCGCCCATAATACGAATGTTCATCTTGGTCTGGGGACGGTCTTCTGCGGCGGGTTTACATCGGCAAAGAGATAACCAACCAATAAGCGAAGCTGATTAGACGAGATGTCCAATCGTTTCAAACCAGAACTGAATGCCCTCCCCCCGCCCTATAATCGCGTCAGGTTAAAGAACCTCCAGACCACGAATACGGATGAACAGCAGTATTATGGGCGGGCTATGTCAGGCTAGCTAACAATAGCAATCTTAAAGTGACATTCCACCATTTTGGGAAATATGCTCATTTTCCACCTCCTCTTGAGTTAAACAGTTGAGTTGTATCTCTCTCCAGTCCATCCAGCCATTCTCTGCTACTGGGGGTAGGACTTTTAGCTGTAGCTTAGCATAGATCATTGAATCAGATTAGACCATTAGCATATCTCATGTTGTCTCTCCTACAGGTCTCCTACTGTCTTGTTCAAAAGTAACTATGAATTCTGATAGTTGTGCTGACTCTTCTGTGGTTGCAAAGTGTACTAAGACCAATAATATGTGATTTTCTAGCCTGCTATGGCATGGACCTAATCTCATTCAACATATGAGGGGACTATTTTCGTGTATCAGCCCAGAAAATCAACAACTTTCATTTTTGGTTGGTGTTAGGAGTTGCAACTACAGAAGAGTCAGGTGTTAATTTGGGACAATCGCAGAATTCTTAGTCACTTTCACAAGGCTATAATAGGAGAGATGCTAATGGTCTAATTTGATTTAATGATCTATGCTAAACTGGAGCTAAAAGTCCTGCCATCATATTCAGAGAACGGCAAGGTGAACTAAAGAAAGGTAAAACTCAGTCATTTAACTCAAGGAGAGGTGGAAGTATTTCCCAAAATGGTGGAATGACGCTTTAAGTATGAATTATTCTGAGATTATTCATCTGAGATTATTCATCTGATTTTTCTGAGAGATTTCCTTTCATTAGTTAAACACATGAGCCAACTCATGCTTACCAAGTAGACTTCGTGTTTGACTTCGGAGGTCTGTGAGGGCTAAATTTGGATTACAACAGGCAACAGAGTGGTTGGCTGAAGTCTGAATGGTGTGTTTGGGGCTTTACAATAAATTTTGCCACCTACTGGTGCTACTCAGTATAGACCTTAATGGTAATGAAGTCATTCTTGCAGTAATAGGAGAGGGAGTTGTTTGTATACAAAGTTCATAAGAATTTATCTTCTTTGCATTTCATACGCAGAAACACACACAAACAGCAATGTACAGTATATGGCAATTTATTTGGGTGAAATCATTAAAACAGAAACAATACTGAATAAATAATTAATGAACAAAAAATATATAATAAAATTTGCTGTGTGACCCAAAGCCTGTTAAAACACAAGCTAGCAGTGTTTTCCATCTGACAAATACAGACGTGTGACTATAAATAAAATAAATAATGACTCATAAATAGATAAACTGCTTAACATCAATGATCCCATAAATAAATGTACTTTCACTCAATAAAATTAAATACATCTGGTACGTGTTTGTGATGTTCATTCAGTGACTGAATGCCCTTTGAGGCTCTTCAGTGATACTGGCTTCTGGACGAGGTCATGGTAAAGGATGAGCGACTGGAAGTTGTCATTGTTGAAATGTCGATCCTTGATTACGGCTTTCTGCTGTAAAAGGTAAACATTTTGATTAGAATACAGTAGATGTGTGCAGTTCTTTAATTACTTTATCATTGCTTTATTAAAGTGTGTAAACTTCCAGAGCAACATCTAGTAATGTGTAAAACATTTAGGTAAAGGCTGTCATGTTTCTGTGGGGAAATTCTTTATTTTAATACAATCTGATTGAAAAACTATTGTTCAATCCAACAAATAAAATTGAAATAATAGGCCTATCACTGTAAAAAATAAAATCAAGCTTTTGACTCACTTGGAAAGGATCCTCTCAATAACCTTCATAACCCAGGGTGCCTTGGTGTCCAAGCAGATCTCCTGACCGGTGGCTTTAAGGGTTGCACTGCAGATGGAGGAAAACATGAGAGATGGTCAGAGATGATGTCACAAGCTTAGTGACACCCCAATAGAAGTTGTGTCTCTTTTGCATTGTATTGTGTAGTAGAGAGATTCTTATCGCCTGGACTATTAATGACCCTCAGACACAGCATCCAACTCTTAAACAAAGACACAACGGCTTTTATTTGTTCTGTAGGCCAATGCTAGCCTGACATAGCCCATAGCCCATAATACGAATGTTCATCCGTATCCATGGTCTGGGGACGGTCGTCTGGGGCATGTTTACATCAGTAGTGGGTCTACCGGCCAATTAGCAAAGCTGATTAGACGAGCTGTCCAATTGTTTGAAACCAGAACTGAATGCCCTCCTCACCGCCCTATAATCGCGTCAGGTTAAAGAACCTCCAGACCATGAATACAGACGAACTGCAGCATTATGGTCGGGCTATGTCAGGCCAATGCCTCCATTCTTTGGTCTGCTCAGACCTGTTTGCACAAGAGGTCAACAGAGTCAGCTCTGGCCAAGATGTAAAAGGCTCCTAAAACTCACATAATCTCAGTGTCCTCACAGTGAGGAGTGGGAGGGAAGAGCTCCACACTTGCGATGAGCTTTCCGATCCGCCGGCTCTCTGTCTCGATGCATCTGCAGCGAGGCTCCACACCAAGGCCTCTCAAACTCATGCCTGCAGTCAGGAAATGAAAAGAGTTACATCCTGCACAAAAACAAAGGCATACAGACAAAGCTATTTGGTAGGAAGAACACATATATCATTTAAGTTGTAAACTCACCCTGAGACATGCTGATGATGGCGAGGAAGGCCACAAAAACCACAACTGAGATTCGGCTCATTTTCAAAAAAGGATTCTTGAAGGATCTTTCCGAGAAGCTAAAAAACTTTGAAGTCAAATATTAGCCCTGCTAAGAGATAGCTGTTGCGGTTGTAATTTTTTATGTTTCTGCTGATAGAGCTGAATGTTTCTTTTCCTTCTGTCTCTTTGGCCTTGGAGGTTTGAATGAGCCTCTGAGGAGACAGCAGCGTCCTTTTAAGGCCGAGTCTTGGAAGTGAGT
This sequence comes from Sardinella longiceps, assembly GCA_027497455.2. Lineage (NCBI taxonomy): Eukaryota > Metazoa > Chordata > Actinopteri > Clupeiformes > Clupeidae > Sardinella > Sardinella longiceps. Next base: position 15,526 of record JAODXP020003458.1, read on the forward strand.
CAAGTCAGGGATTTCGCAATCATGAAATCTGGGAAAGTCTTGACTGACGTCACTCGCAACTCAGCTAAGAATCATTTTATTCAGCTCTATCTGATATGAGTCAAATAATACTAGTAATATTGTAATACTAACATCATCATGATCTACAAGATACATAATATTGTAGTGGATTATTCATAGATTCTATTATTATTTAATTAATTTTATTCTGCTATCCACAATCTGTTTTTTTTTTTTTTGCATTTTTTCCTTATGCAATTAATAGTTTAAGAATTGATAAATGCAAATTAATGCACCATATTTTCACATTTGAGACACATTTTCACATACTGTACATAAATAGTGGGCCTATAGTTGTACTTCCAGCAAAGTCCTGTTTTTTTTCTTCACAATTTCATAATATCCATAACAATTGACATTGTTTCAACACATTTAACAGAGCAAAAAGCCTGAGGTCAAATCTTGGCTCTAAACCCAAACCACAAATATTTAACAGATGAAAGACACAGGCACTGTCGTCAGAGGCATTTCAGATCACTGAACAGGATACAGGAGTTCTTCATGCCTTATGACTTCTTACGGGTCGCTTGCTTAACTGTAATACATTCAAGTCCAAGTTCAAGTCCAATCCTGTCTTTTCTTCATTCAACTCCACATTCCTCTGCTCAGCTCCCATACAGCTTATGAGTTTATGAGAGATTATTCAGCACTTCAGATGATTTCAACAGCTTGGCTCCTTCACACCTTCAGTGATTATATGTTTGGTCACAAGTTTACAAATGTAGCACATACCTCGTTAGGTCATGCATTTAACAACTGACTGCTTCCAATTATTGGATTTTTTTGTTATAGAGTTAAAATGACACAACACATTAATTTAATTTACTTGGATACGCACGCGTGCACACACACACACACACACACACACACACACACACACACACACACACACACACACACACACACACACACACACACACACACAGACACAAATACCTTTGTATGCCTGCATAGTAGCCCAGAGAAGTGTTTGCAGTGAGCATACCTGAGGTAGTCATAAACTGATCCTAAACCTGATAGGGATTTTCCTGCCTTTTCTTCCCTCCTTTTCCATGCCTACGTACCTACCCAGGGGACACGAGATAAAACTAAGACCCGAAACCTCACAGCTGTTATCACCTACATGGGAAAGTACAAGGTGGGTGTAGGTACAATGGGATCACATGAGGAACTTGAGACCAAAACAGGTCCAATGGGAAATTAAACCCGCCGGAGCTGAAACTTCCAAGATCGTCTCAGAAACTTCCATCATTTTTTCCATCAGTTTACTTCCATCAAGACAAATTTAGCCTATAAGAAGAAAGCCAACCTTAACAGCCAACCTTAACAACAACAACAATATGATAATTATTAATTCTATTAAATTTATCTTTCCATTTTATCTTGAACTAGAAAAGCGCTCAGAGAGCGCAGACCTCCGCCAAGACAATGTGGTCACTGATGGTGTTCTGGGTCACCGATCACCACCAAAATCTAATCAGTTCTTACTTGTCCCAATACAAACCTTTTCCGAAAATTTCATCCAAATCCGTGCAGTAGTTTTTGAGTTATCTTGTACACAGACACACACACAGACACACTCATACACAGACACACACACACACACACACCAAGCACAACATAACCTCCTTGGCGGAGGTAATAAAGATAAAAGATTAAGATTATGAATAAAGTACTATCTTATATTATTTGATTCAGAATTGAAGCTCTCCTCTCAGTTACAACTCAACTCCCAGTCATGTGTCTCATCGCGGTTGACAATAAATTGTTGAGGCTAATTATCCATGAAGGAAGTGTTTCATATTTCATGTAAAACACATCACCAAACAGCATGGGGACAGGCAAAGGACACACACCCTTCCCGCGTACCATAATATTACTTCATTTCAAGTTAAGGTAAGTCTTTGCTCGGCAGGGTGCATTATTACTTTATGATCACAAAGTAAACACAAAGACATGTTCTACATGTGCAAGAGCAATGGAATGGTTATGGGTATTGAAAGGGTCATTCACACTAAGCACAGGTGAAGTATGACTCACCCATCAATCAACCTTTCTCTCAGTGCCTCACTTACGGCTCACTGCATTCTCACGCTGTGCAGACAATGTTGCGTAGTAAAGCGGTCTAAAGCATTTGTAGTTACATGTCTAGTGTCTGTCTAGCAGGTCAATCATAAATAAGGGTGCTTCTGTGTGTGTGTGTGTGTGTGTGTGTGTGTGTGTGTGTGTGTGTGTGTGTGTGTGTGTGTGTGTTTAGAATCAATCATCAAAATTGGAACAGACTGTAGTACACACTAGTACACATAGCCTAGTCAGAGACTGGAATAATGTGTACCAAATAAAGTCAGAAACCAGGATACAACAGTCAGGAAACCATGCAGATAAGGTGCTCCAGTGCTCCAGTTACTTCTCAGTTTGCATAACCACATGTCTTACTTTAAATCAGGATCAAAGCTGTTATGGAAATCATTTATGCATAAACAAATTGAAAAAATATGAAAAACAGCTCATATCGTGTTACTCATGGTCCATGTAAATGCACTCAATGGTCACTCAATTGTGTTTGTAGTGTGTGACGTGACAATTCTGAACCAATTGTGTTCATTCTACCTGCATGAAAATAGGCTGATATTGACAGTATTGGAAAAATAACCAAGGCCACTCTACGCTGCCCAGGAGGCCCAAACCTGCAGGAGTCAAGCATGTTTGCAGGCAACTGAAAAGCTCTGGCAGTTATTTGACTGATTACTGTAGCAGGCTCCTGATGTAGGCCTATTGGGAAACAGGATAACATGATATCCTGATATCAGATTTCCAGATCAGCCCTGGTCCTTGATTTACAGTAAGAAATCTGGTTATGTTCACTTAGGTGCTGCAAAAGAAAGTAGGCCACTGTGGCATCTCAACTAGGCCTCTTAACCTTGTATTAGGCTTTGGAAAGCATAAGTGGTGAAGAAATGCAGAGAAATCCAAAATAATGGAATTTTACAATAATGCAATGTTAGCCATGAAGAGTGAAACAGATGCATTTCCTTTACCTGACACATCACATTACACAACAGTTCATGACTGTTTTCATTGGTGACAAATGACACCGTCAACACATTTCATCATATTGAACCTTAAAGTTCGGTTAACTGTGCAGTATGCAAGTGTTTAAAATGTTTTACAAGTGTGTGAATGTTTGTGTGTTGTTGTGTGTGTGTGAGTCCTATTGCATTTATATCCTGTGTTTAATATGACACTAATGTCTAAAACCTTTTACAGAAAAGGCAAAATCTTTTAAGCCTGCTTGAATTCCATCAGAATCCTCACCAAAACTTTTGGACATCGGAAAAAATGGCAACAAGTGAGGAGGCTGAACACATCCAAGGTAAACAGGAAGTCAAGCAATAATCTCCTGTGGTTTACTTTAATCGGCAGAACCAGAAGTCCTAGCAGGGCTTTATTTATTTATTTATTTATTTTTGAATATATTTTGAGAGATATCTTGAAGTTGCGCACATGACCGCACTCCAACTTTTTTATAAGTCTTCTTTTATTCTTATTCACATTTCAGCAAGGACAAACATACGTTTTGGCTACTGCCTTCGTTCTTGTGTGTGTTGTATATTTTGAGAGATAACAATGTATGAAATAAATGAATTAAGATGTACATTTCTGTAGATGGCCCCCTTGAGAGGGTTTTGCATCTGAACTACCATACCAACCAACATTAGTGCCACATGTACATTTAGTAAATTGTATACTAATCGGTTACATTCACATTTTCCTCACAAACCTTACAGGAGAAATCTGGCGTGAGTCAGTCAGTCTTGATGTTCCAGGGACATGAATGCTGTCCTTAAGAAAAAGAATGAGAAAATTTGATGCTACATAGGCCCAATAACCAATCGATTGTTGTATCAAATTTTCTTATTCTTTTCCCAACCTACGGCACTTGGTGAATTTGAACAACAGGGCTATGGATTGATTTACACGGTATTTCCCCTTTAAAGTTGGAAAATACAAAAGAAGGATTTGAGACTATTCTTCACAGATCTCCCAAGTTTCTAGATCCCCTTTTGTGCATTCTCCTTACAGTAATAGTTGACCTTTGCAGAACTTATATTTTCTGAAATCATTTTTGGTTCAGTTTTGATTTTAATTTTGCTAGTGGGTGATCCTTACCTCACTCACGTCAGATAATGCGCTACGTAACTTTCGTAAGGCACTTCCGCGCAACGATCTGATGTTGAAGCCCATCAGAGAGATTTCAAGCCATTATTCTCTAACCGGACCAATCAGGGCCGCTGGCTGCTGTAGAGGGTGTGACGTAGCGAAGAAGCAACTGTTTTGAATCCAACCAATCCAACAAACGTAACCAGCGTCATCGGTTGGTTTCGATGTGGTTGGCTGCAGTGTACGTCAATTAAATTGATGGACAAGCCGTTTGCCCAGTTAGATTCAAGGATTTCTGGCTCCTGAAATAACTCGTCTATCGCTGAATATCAGATGAACGCGCGTAGCGCTACATCTGACGTGAGTGAGGTAAGGGTGATCCAGCAATGACTCACAACTAAGTGCCAATAAAAAGCTTAATTTTCATTCCAAGGAACATGACACTAAGCAGAATGTCTAAACACAGATGCAACTGTTACACTGTTTATGGCTAACGTTTTCCTGGTGAACCGTAGCCTGTAAGTAACAGGCTTCTGGTACACCAGTGATTCGCTCTCCTCCTCCGTTTTCGAAATAACCGGGGCAGCACGACGAATCAGGATCGTAGGGAGGGATTTCAGTGGGTATGACGTTTCTGTTTTGGTTCCCGACCTGGCGGCGCTTACGTGACGACACGTCCTACGTCACAAAGCTTCAACGTGAGTGGTCGAAGTGTCATGTCATTCATATGAGGTTGCTCCAACCACGTGCAAGCATCTTTTGACTAAACCACGCCTGCGGAGAGGCGTGAAAGGGCAGTGTGCCAGTAGCCTGTTACTTACAGGCTACGGTTCACCAGGAAAGGCTAACGTTGCATTATTGTAAAATTCCATTATTTTGGATTTCTCTGCATTTCTTCACCACTTATGCTTTCCAAAGCCTAATACAAGGTTAAGAGGCCTAGCTGAGATGCCACAGTGGCCTACTTTCTTTTGCAGCACCTAAGTGAACATAACCAGATTTCTTCTTACTGTAAATCAAGGATCAGGGCTGATCTGGAAATCTGATATCAGGATATCATGTTATCCTGTTTCCCAATAGGCCTACATCAGGAGCCTGCTACAGTAATCAGTCAAATAACTGCCAGAGCTTTTCAGTTGCCTGCAAACATGCTTGACTCTTATCTGCTTAATTTCGGTTGCCTGCAAACATGCTTGACACTTATCTGCTTAATCCAGCCTAGAACTCTAGACGTACCCCTAGCGGTAGCAAATTTGAATTTGCACAGCGGATACGTCTATATAGCCTGACATAGCCCACCCATAATACGAATGTTCATACGTTCATACGTATACGTTTACATCAGTAGAGAGTCTACCGGCCAATAAGCGAAGCTGATTAGACGAGCTGTCCAATCGTTTGAAACCAGAAGTGAATGCCCTCCCCCCCACAGTATAATCGCGTCAGGTTAAACAACCTCCAGACCATGAATACGGATGAACAGCAGTATTATGGTCGGGCTATGTCAGGCTAACGTCTATAGCCCAACCATAGAAAACCATTGTATCCTTACTCTGGTGGCGTCTAACCAATCACAGCGTGGTATGTGTACAGGAAATCGTAAGGCGGGCTTAGTACGATGACGACAGTCCTGCTCAAACCATAGACAACAGAGGCTCAAGGCTTCAGTGAAGGAACGGGAACCACAGTCGTTTGAATAGTCTTTGGCTTTAGTTTTGGAGGAATTGGACTTGTCATTTTCTTAGAAAGTCAAACAAGAAAATGCACTGAAGTCTTTCGTTCTGAAGAAAAGATGTCTTTGCCGTGTTACCGACGGGCTACGGGAAAAGTTTGATATACCAGCTGGCACCACTGGCCGGAACACTAGCCTATTACGTGGAGAGGCAGCACCCACCCCTCCATTGAGGCACAGTCTATCAGTAGTCTCCAGACTATACATTCTTATGATATAGTCTGGCGAGTCAGGCTATGCTTAATCTGTCCAACATCGCCTACCTTAAATGTAGGCTTTAATTTGACCGGCACTGTACTAATTAAAAATAGCCGGGGTAGCGCTTTAGATCACAGCTCATTAGTTATTGTGTTAAGAGTAGGTAAGAACGATGTAACAAAAAAACTAAATAAGGCTTAATGTCGTATAACAAAAACATAATTTCAAGGTACGTGGGATTTTGCGAACAGCAAACAACAAAACTTTCTCCTGATCTATTTGACAATTATTTAAAAGTTGTGTAATGTCTACCCTATCATAATAACTGAAAGTAAAGCCCAAGTACGGTGTAATTACCCAAATACCCCAAAACTACTTGTAATTACCCTAACCCATTATTAGACTGCCTCACGACTACCTGTTACACACCGCATGTGGATGTGCGGTCACAAAATGAAGTCGCATTCATCCCTGCCTTAGTGCCTTTGCTAAATAGCCTACCCCATACTTATTTTGTAAAATTATGGCTAATTTTATAATACCCAATACTTCACAGCTTTTTTTGTGATTGTCATTTGATGCTTCTTGTTTTTCTTTTTGACAGGTAAATAGTCACCTTGCTTTGCCATGACTTTGGAATTTGTATTCATTTTATTTTTTATTTCATTTATTTGCACAATCTATTGCAAGAAAAAATGACACCACTGCACAATTGTGAATAGAGATAAATTATGAACTTGTCTAGACAAAGGGTAAAGGCGTGGGACTAATAACCTTGAGCTGCAGAACAGGCATCCAATTATTAGACTATGGTGTAATACAAAAATCCTTTCATATCCTGTGTGGCATCAGCGATGACTACATCAATCAGATGCTTTTAACCCCACCTCACCCCACCCCACTCCACCCCCACAACAACAACAAAAAACACCTTATGTGTATTTCTTTTTCATGTAACAACCCTGATCAACAAACATTTTTGGTAACACTTTATTTGATGGTACCGCCATAAGACTAACATGCTACTGACATTGTCATGAATCTGTCATAACCTTTATACACCTGTCATGACTTCTGACATACCATAACCCTAACCATGACAAATACCGGGTGACACTTAATGAGAGAAGTCATGACAGGTGTCTAAAGTTTACAACAGATTAATGACAACTTAATGTCATAGTTAATGACAGTGTCAAGTCAGTCTTGTTGCATTGTTTACAAACTATGTAACAGTATTACAGGGTTGACATGAGGACATGAGCCCCTTGTCACTGTGAATTGGAGAAAGGATCATGGTAAAACCTGCATGTCAGTGTCCGACATGATGTAATGCTACAGAGGAAGTCCAAGTCACCAGTATATTAACGGGGCTTTCAGTCTGTACCATAACATCATATATTTAGATCTTCACATGACGGATGACAAAGCTTCCTATTTTGGAACCATACAGTAAATGTGGGTGGGTGGTGAATGAGTGGTGTGTGAGTGTGTGTATGTGTGTATGTGTGTGTGTGTGTGTGTGTGTGTGAGTGTGTGTGTGTGTGTGTGTGTGTGTGTGTGTGTGTGTGTGTGTGTGTATGTGTGCATGTATGTGTGTGTATGTGTGTGTGTGTGGGGGGGGGGGGGGGGGCATTGTCTGTTCAAATATCTGACCAAAGATGGCTTTGGCCAGACCCTCCAATGATCTAATCAGTTCCTTTGCATATGACCCCCTACCCCAGTTGAGGTTATTCCAATCTAGCATGATAGTCAACATGACTGCTGTCCAACCCGGGGAAATCACAGTGCGGTGGCCTTACATCAGCAGATGGTGAAATGCCTGATTTTCACTTCTCCATCATCACACTCTAGGAAATGGAATGAATGAGACTCATGAAAATGTGTTGACTTCCCTGTGATGCATTTATCAGTTGTTTGACCCAGCCACACTTGATTCAGCAGCTACACTCTGGAGATTAGATGAATAGTCTGCTGTGCCTCACCTCAACTATGGGTAACACTTTCTATGAACCCAGTATTCAGGACATAAAGGGTTATAATGCATTTATAAAGCCTTATAAGACTTCATGAATGTGTTAGAAGCCTTTATGAATGTGCTTACAATGCTTTATGGATTCAGATTTTTAGAAAAGTGTTACCAATATCTGTCTTAATATATCTGTCTTCAAATGTCTGTCTTCACTTCAAATGTAAAGGCTCAGTATGCAAGATAGGAGTAACAACAGATTTATTGGTGAATGTCAAACATCGTGGAACCAGATGTAAGTTGGTAAGCAGAATGGAGGGAGGAGCGTGCATAAAATGGCTTCCTCTAGGTAGCAGGGAGAGATGTGTTTAGCAGACCCATTTAAAACACACTGCCAAGACTTCTGATTTGCTGTTGAGCAATTTCCTACAACTGAGACAGTAATTAGAAGAACACAACTTTCAGAGGTGAGAAGCTCGCAGGGAATTGGTTTAGAAGGGTCAGATTGGTTCAGATCCAAGGGGCAGAACCTGGATGACAGAATCAGATCTCATCAGGTTGAAAATTCTGCACAATAAACAGGAGGAGCAGTATCCTAGAAATCTAGAGACGCACCCTAGTGGCGGCAAATATTTGATCTGCAAGTACGTCTAGTAGCAAGCCATAGGGAATTTGATTGGATGACACCGTTGGTGTTCACTAATCACAACGCTCTATGTGTTTGGGGCGGACTTCGCCGAAAACAACTGTCTTTTGAATTGGTGTTTACATCTTGTTCACTTTTGAGCTTAATTCAATAAACCTCAATACATTTAGTTTTTATATCAGAGAGCAAGGTGTATTACTCACTCATTCTATGACAAAGGATGAAACTACCACCCTGCTGACTGGCTCACTTGGTAGCACATTGAATCCTTAGTCCATCAGTGCTGCGAGTTGTGGGGTCAAGTTTGACCATGTGCTGAGTGGCACAGGACAGCATGGGTTGCAAATGCACAGAGAATGAAAGGGTTTTGCTTTCCTCTGTCTCTGGCCACAATTCATCTTTATGGGAGTAACTTCAGGAAATGCTGTTGTAGCCTACAATGGCAAAACATAGCCTAGTATCTGCAAAAACACCAAACTGAGGAAAACTGCTTTTTTTCTTGCTTTCATCGAGCCAAAGCATCAAAGTATGTTTAACCTCCAAATGTAGGACTTATTAGATTATGAGTGCAGTGAAGTGAATCTTAAGCATATTGCATTTTCACATTCAAGTAAAATTGCAATGTGATTGCTAATGTATCAGCTATTCCTAAAAAAAGGCGGATAGTGGTTTTCTTGTCTCATTTCTGATTTGTGCAAAATAAATAAATAATTAAAATACTGATACTGTGGTTTGCGTTTGCCTTTGTACAGCAGAATGGTGGGCGGGTGTAATGGATCCTTTCTTTTTACTCCATTTCAAGTTTCAGAGTCGGACTTTTGGGTTACACTTTATTTGAAGGTACCTTCATAGGACTGACATGACACTCATTAACTATGACATGACGTTGTCATGAATCTGTCATAAACTTTATACACCTGTCATGACTTCTGTCATGAAGTGTCACCTGGTATTTGTCATGGTTAGGGTTAGGGTATGTCAGAGGTCATGACAGGTTTAAGATAAGATATCCCTTTATTAGTCTCACAATGGAGAAATTTGCATTGTTACAGCATCCAAGACAGACAGAGGCAGCCATCAAACTTCATCCACCCATTCATCCATCTGACATACTGTACACACAGACAACACACATCAGTCTCCCATGTCACTACCCATACCACAGGATAATAATACTGTATACCTGAGTACCTGATCAGTATATGTCATGGCCCTCTACTTTTCTGCTGGCGAGGACAATCGCGGAGTCCTGGCTGGCGGGAGTGTTAACTGACATCGCCGGTCATCACCTTCACCTGCTCCCATTTTCCCATTCACCTGGCGCTACCCCCTCTACAAAAACCCTGACGCACACACTCGGCCACGCCCACTCACATTAGCCGTCGCACACTCCCTTGCTCCCCTACGTGCTCACACGCACACGTTAGTTCTCTCCTACACACAGCCCATTAGCCTACTGACTTTACACGCATGCAAATATTTCAATCATTCCTCAACCAAACCTTTTTTCTCTCCCTGCCGGCCGACCCGTTTGACCCCTAGACTTTTGGTTTTCCCACTTATTTAATACATTTATTTTGGATTAGGCCTACTGCACTCCTGCCTCCGTCTCCTGTTCATGTTCGCTACCCCCATGAGCCGGGGGTCGTAACAGTATACAATAGAGATTACCAACGTGTCGTCATCACACAATGCATTCTGGGTTTGCCCCGGAATTAGACCCTAGCAACAATCTCTGACTAGACTCGCAAAATATATTTTAAAAAAAAGGACCTCCCACTGTTGTGTGATCGGTGTATGAACCGGAGCTACGATGGGGCCGTAAAAAAGTTACAGCTTAACTAACCGCTATCTCCGGATCAAGATGGTGCTGTTTATGACGATTTTGACGTATCTTGGCAATCCCTATTCAGAGTAGTGCATTAACAGCTACCTATGTCAACACTCAGCCACAGATGACATGCAGTATATCACAAAACAGTCAGGTATAAATCATAAATAATAGCCTATCAATAAAACAGGTCTAGCTCTAATGTAAAACTTGCTCTTTTCTGATGATGATGCTTATATAGTCTCACAGCAGTGGGGAGAAAAGACCAGCAATGTCTCTCCTTCACACATGCTGGGTGAACCAGCCTACCACTAAAACAACTGGTAAGTGCTGTCAGAGTGTTACGCATTGGGTGGTTGTCTAGCATAGAAGATAACTTCGCCACCATCCTTCTTTCCCCCACCATCTCCACTGGGTCAAGCTGACATCCCAGGACAGCACTTGCCTTCCTAACCAGCTTATCCTGTCTCTTTCTGTCACTTACAGAAATACCACTGCCTCAGCATACCACCAGTGTTGGGTAAGTTACTCAAAAAAGTAACTTGTTACTTTACTTAGGGTGCTTTCACACCTGTTTTGTCCGCTTTGTCCAATCGGTCCAGAACTCTTCATTTTGTTCCGGAACAGAGAACGGTTGTCGCTTTCACATTATGCTCAATGGAACCGATCCATGGGGGGAACCGTTCCCTGTACCGTTCCAGCGATCCAGGTGTGAAAGCACCCTTAGTTACTGCTTTGAATTGTAACTGAATTACGTTACTCTTTTTTAAAAGTAACTTCACTACTTTACTCGTTACTTAGGCCAATTTTTTTTCCTCCTGCTCATCCAGATTTCCTATACAGAAACAGACTCATTCAGGGTTGTAGGCTACTGGGCATCGGACACCTTACCCACTGTACCTACCCTCTGGTGCAGATAGACTTTGGTTAATTATTAATATTTAGTGATTTGGTGATGAGAAACACTGAGGTTGTCTGTTGAGGTATTTGTCTACATATAGTATAGTCCTGTGACCACGCACATCCCTTAGGCCTACTTCGTTTTTGGATGGGTGCTGGATCAAAGTAGAAAGTAGGCTACTTGTCAACAAAGAAGAGATGGTCCGCACACCAGTTTTTTGTTCCCTCTTTTAAATATGTAAAAAAGAGGGAACAAAAAACTGGTGTGCAGACCATCTCTTCGTTGTTGATGCGTCTACATATATCCTACAGGACGCTCAATATAAATTATTTGTAACCTAGTCAGATGCTAGCTTGGGAGTTCCCATGCACCTTTGCACGCTTCTTTCATTTCACTCTGCAAAGCAGCATGGTGACCATGGCCGATTTTCTCGCCTGCTTTCGGTATCCAATCACAGAACAAAAAGGGATTTGTATGGTCACTCTGGTATTGGCTCCGAGGTATGTACAGACGGTATGATAGACATTCGTAGTGCCCAATAAACGGCTCTGAACAATCGTAAACCATGCTTCCGCTACGAGAAATACAATAGTTAGGTCTCCAGACTAAATATCACTTGTGACTTTTAGTTTGGCATTCGCCAGGCTAGTCAGATGCTGCAATAGCTCAGATATGATTTCACTGTGCAAATCGAAAGTAACTTAGTAATGTTTAGTTACTATAGGTAGTAACTGTAATTAAGTTACTGATATTTTAAAAGTAATGTTATGTTACTTAGTTACTGCAACATGTAATTATTTACAGTAATTAGTCACTTTGTAATTAGTTACCCCCAACACTGCATACCACCCCACTGCCCCAGCATACCACCCCATAAAAAATGGCTGATGCCACCACAGCAGGGTTTAAAATTAGCACCCGCCACCGGCCAAATGCGGGTAAAAATTTGATTTGGCTAATAACAAAAAACAAACTACCTGCCATTGGCAGACTACTGAAAAATGACTGTTTCATATAGGCCTATGACTTTCATCATTAATGTGAAATGAAATGAGCGGAGCCATAGTAGTTGAGTTTAGATAACCATCTGCAACAAAATACATTTTGAACTTGGGTGTAGTACTGTAAGGCTTTTGTTACAGAGGCACCGTCAAGTTGTTCTAAAAAGCACCCTAAAAAAATTTCAGTGGCTGGTAAAAACAATTTTTGGCCGGTAAATGATCAGGCCTTACCTGCCATTGGCAGGTGGGTCAAAAGGTACATTTTATACCCTGCACCACAGTATTAAAAAAAAGTCTTTAAAAGTTCCCCTTGCACACACCCAGGTAGGCTACTTATAGGAAGACACCCAGGTACACCCAGGTACTTATAGGAAGACACCACCTCAGTCTCCCTTTGTAAATTTATGACAGATTTTTGACAATGTCATGTCATAGTTAATGACAGTGTCATGTCAGTCTTACCAATTAAAGTGTTACCGATTTTTGTTGAGTGCTTCATTGCAATTTTACAGGCATAAGGGTCAGTCTTTAGAAATCTCTAAAAATCCGAGCCCTCAGTTAAGTTGTTGCTGTTTAAAGTAAACTTACCGTGTCTTGTTATTATAACATGCGGTTTGACCAGGCCGACCGTGAAAGTCCCATCATTGCAAAACTCCATGATGACTCACTTCCACCGGCATGGTATAAAAGAGAGAAAGCTTCTCCACATGCAATAAAACTTCACTTTTGACGAACAAGGAAGTGCTGTGAAGGAGTTCCTTGAACTACAGTTAAAAATTAAATATTCTGCTGGCAGTCTGTAGAGGGACTAGTTTTTTCACATAGACATAAGAGGTTAACCAAAATGAGCAGTCAGATATTCAGGAGCTGTTTGGTGATACTTCTGGCCTGCACGGTTCTAACAAAAGGTAAGTAACACTAACAGGCTGGACCTTAGGAAAAATCCAGAGGGCCTCGGCCCATATTGCTGTTCTTTGAGTATGCTGAGTGCTGTTGATAGATATCCCGACAACTTTATGCAAGCTAAAACTAACAAATGGGGGGCATGAGAAAACTACATTTCCCTGCCCTTATCAGTTAGCATTGGCTGCTTCACTATACTGTACTACTTGCACCAGCAATTGTGCAATGTGAGATAACAGGACTATGGCTTAACACACTCCTGATTATTATCCCTTTAAAGGTATAATCCGGAGTGAATCAACACGTAGCCCTGCTGTTTAATACTGCTAAGCACTACTGAAAACCATCTCAATGACGAATTTTGTGCATCGTAGACCGAGTTTGCGAAACGGCAGCTAACACTAACTGATTGAGGCATGTCAAAAACGAAACCTTATCGATTTGCTTTCGTTTTGAAATGCCCCATTCTGTTAACGTTAGCTGCCGTTTCCCTATCTCAGTCTGCCTTGCATGAAATCCAGTGATTGAGGTGGCTATCAATAGAGCTTGGCACTATAAAACAGTAGGACTACGTGTTGATTCATGCCGGCTTTTTCCTTTAATATACGGCTGCATGCATCTCAAAGATGTTTAGTTCCATTCAGCTCCTGTGTTTGTTTAAAAGGATTGGTGCGTTTCTGTTAGAGATTGGTGCATGGCGTGCTTAACCGTCCCTTAATTAACGTTGACAGGTATGAGCCTGCAGGGAGCTGGAGTGGAGCCGCGCTGTCGCTGCATTGGGACAGAGAGCCGGCGCATTGGGAAACTTATCGCCAGAGTGGAGTTGTTCTCCCCGAGTCCTCACTGTAAAGACACAGAAATCATGTGAGTCACTTGCACTTCCTATTACCAGTATATCACGCCTGCTTCTGCTGTTTGATATTAAACACTAGCTGGTCTATACTGGTTGGTTTCATGCTTGCATTTAAAAATGAAAAAATTAATAAAAATCTCAATTTCTGTGTGTTATGTACCAATCCTGACAGTGCCACCTTAAAGGAGACTGGCAAAGAGATCTGCTTGGACCCCAACGCACGCTGGGTGAAAAAAGTAATTCAAAACATCTTGTCCAGGTGAGCAGTCAGGAAAATAGCCTTGCATTTATGCTACTTTCTGTAATCTAATGTTTGTAACAATATGTTTCTCTTTTTCCCCCTCAGAAATCAGAGATGAAGTCTATATGGTTCCTTTATTGCGTCCACTTGGATACCTGTTGCAACACCACAGAGACACACAGTTTAGAGTGTGCTAAGATTGTACACATGCAGGATATACTGAAATGGCGTACCTGCCCAGGTACAGTTTAAGGCACAGTTTAAAAGTGCAACGAGGGGCATGAATTATTTCTGCATGCACTCCAGAACAAACATTGGTGGAGCTGTTCAATGAGAACACTTTGTCTGTTTGACACAGTACTGTTATCTTTATTTTTTATTTTAAAATGTAATAATAACTTTTATTTATTTTATTGCAATTTTAAAATGATGTGTATCATGCAGTTTGTGAACCTGAGCACGGAGAGGATTAACAGAAAAGCATTTGAAAAGCCTTTCTTTATAAATATTTCTCATCTGTGTTTCTTTTCGCACTAACCTGATTAGGTTATACTGCACTTGTGATATTTTTAGGATGTAAATATTTCAGCTTCCAGCACAACATTATCTGCTTGTTTGGATTCAGGTACCGTCATCTGTAACCTGAGTATGAATAGAGTTTGTTTGACTATTTTGACACACACCTTCCTTTGTTTTGTTCCTCAAACTATACAGAGCATGTTTGCAGCAAACTGCTCAGTAAACGGTTAGTTAGAGATATGCATGCACGGCAGGAGATTATATCTCCCAAAGAAACATTATCTGTTACTTCATTTTTTTTATGGGTGTGTAGTCATAACCTTGACTGCTTCATTGTTCCTTTGTATGTGGCACTTGTGTGATACAGTGTGTACTGAGCGGAAATCACCGTGAGACATGAGTTTATATGACTTCTTTGCTCATAAAAAGGTTGAGTGCACATTGTAGACTCCTCCATCACCTTGCTGCTGCTGTGATGCAATAGAATACTACTAAGGCTAGGACTGCATAGGGACATTTGTAACTTCTTTATTTAGTTCTTTATTTCTTGTCATAAACTGCTTAAGTCTTGCATTATAGCACATATTTAGCATCCAGATTTGCATTACTTTTTTGCCTGAAATGTTCATTAAAAAAGTAAAGCTCACATTAGCCCACATTATATATACCTTTCTGAGTGTTTTCCTTGTTCATGGCTGCAGAGCTGTCATGAACGTAACACATGGTTGAGCTCTCTCATAAAGTAAATCTTGAATATAAGGTTGATATTTTTTAGGGGGTCTGAGTTACATTTTGTACTTTATTTTATCCAGGCTTCCACAGAGGAAACCCTGTGTGGCTGGAAGTGAGATGCTAAAACTTTGTGTTGAAATAATGTGTTTGAGCTTAGTTCAATAAAGTTCAATACATTCTGTTTTTATATCAGAGAGCAAGGTGTATTACTCACTCATTCTATGACAAAGGATGAAACTACCACCCTGCTGACTGGCTCACTTGGTAGCACATTGAATTCTTAGTCCTCAGTGCTGTGAGTTGTGGGGTCAAGTTTGACCATGAGCTGAGTGGCAGAGGACAGCATGGGTTGCACATGCACAGAGAATGAAAGAGTTTTGCTTTCCTCTGTCTCTGGCTCAATTCCTTTATGGGAGCAACTTCAGGAAATGCTGTTGTACAAAGGCAAAGCACAGTATCTGAAAAAAAAACCCCACCAAACTGAGAAAAAGCTTTTTGTTTTTTCACGTTCTTTCTTCAAAGTTAGCTGATGGCCGATATGCTAAATGGACATTTTTGCTTCTATATGCATTCTAATGTGTGACTATTGCAGTTAAAAGACAAACTTTCAAAATCCATGCAGTTGATGCATTTGTTTGCACATAGGCTGGTTGGATGCAACTGTAGGTAGCTACAGTACAAGTACTGTATTGTATACAGTCTGATTACTGAACTATGTCACCTTTCAGAGGTCAAATACAATGCAACAGCCATGTTTTTCCCTGTGCATAGTGGTGTCTCACTGTGGTATGTAGCATGTCCTCTGTGTTGTGAGGAACATAGGGGCTTTGGGGGCACTACATGCTATGCCCACACAAACATGCAAATCAGATTTCAAAAATCACTAAATTAAATTAAATTAAATTAACTTTATGGGATCCCACATAAAAGCATCAGAACTCTACAAAATCTAAAATTGGATGCTTTAAATTTTTTATCTCTACAAAAATACGTAATACAATACAGTACTTATCCCATTGTACCTAGCCATACTTCTTGTAAGAAAGAAAGTGACTGGAGTGGTTCCTGGACCTGTACTGTGGCGCCCTCCTCTGGTGGCATTTTTACTGCAAAGGAGGCTATGCCATATAATTCACCTTTTTCACCTGGCCGCCATATCCCGAACGAAAACTAGGCTCGGGTGGTAAACTAGAGGAAGTGCCGACGAAACGTTAATTTAATTCTATTCAATTTTATTTGTAGAGCGCTCAAATACAGGGCATTGTCACGCGGTGCTTTACAGGCAGTAGGGGAAGCATCCATGAGAAACAGGGGCAAGGAAAAACTCCCTTCGCCTTATAAATAATAATTAATAATTTCTCACAGATGCCGGACAGAAAATCTACTGCTGGTCCCCTCTCTTACAGTTGGTCAGGTGGAAAGTTGGGCAGATGAGGGCCATCCCATCCCCAGAAGCTACTTCTGGGGAAGTTTTACCACCCAAGCCTCGTTCTAGTGCCTCATAGTGACGTAGGTGAAAAAGGTGGATTGCTCAAATGTTGCCGCCATCCTCATGGGCAGATACTTTTCTGTGAAAACATTGAGCATGCTAGAGCCCTTTGTTTGCTGATTAGCCAGCCAACATTTTTGAAGGTACCCTAAAATAATGGGGAAGCCCCTGACTGTGCTGTAGGCTGAGTGGCTAATGATTTCATATCCTCGATAGCTGAGAGGAATAACTCTTCTGCTGATCTAATCTTAATGACTTCTGCATATGACATCCAAATTTGGAGATGGTACCTGAATGAATGATTTTA
>JAODXP020003460.1:0-5000 GCA_027497455.2 Sardinella longiceps
GTGTGGTGAAGAGTTTAAATGTGTGTGTGGTGTAGAGTTTAAATGCCAGGGTGGTGAAGAGTTTAAATGTGTGTGTAGTGTAGAGTGGTACCCAAGTGGTAAACGTTAAACCAGCATGTCCCATCCAGACAGACTAACAAACACAACAATGCCCCCTGAAGACCCTATTTCTATTTCTATGACAGGAAGTGAAATATCGTGGGTGGGGAGGACAATGTAAGCATGCAATGGAATAACCCAACACTGATGGGGCTTAAAAAACACAAAAGGCCCAATCACCATTTGGTTTTGTTTCAACATTGCCCTATTCTGTTACCGTTAGCTGACATTTCTCTATATCAGTCTGTATTGCATGAAATTCAGTCATTGTTGTGGCTATCCATAGCACTTAGCACTGTAAAACTATCCATAGCACTTAGCACTGTAAAACAGCAGCGCTACTGTTGATTCACTCTAAATAATATCTGTTGTATTTTGATAATATTTCTTTCATAAAATGCCCCAAAATTAGGGCTGGGCGATTATGCGATCTCGATTATGGATCGCGATCAAATTTAGTTCGATCACGGTGATCAGCTGTGGGCATATTTTCTCGATCACGTGCGTTACATGTTGGAAAGGTGCGCGCCAACTGCTGCTAACAATCCAAGTTCCCTGCACCGCTGTGAGCAAGCCTAACTTTACCAGAGAGAACTTAGCCGTCGTTTCGGGTATTTATGAAGACACACACGCATTTCATATCGTCTTTAGGAAATTCTGGGAGCATTCCATAGTTAGATGTTGGTACACGGACAGCCACGAGTGAAAGTCTTGCGCGATCGTTAAAAAAATCATTAAATTGCAAGTGTACTGTAGAGTGTCGTTGACGGTAAAACAGGCGAGGAAGGGGAGAAATAGTGGGGCACATTTAGCGGTTGCAACGTTTATCTACGGTGCCCATTCACCCACTTATGCGAGACATAAAAGTTTTTTTTTCAACTCCAGATTCTTTACTGTAGA
Source organism: Sardinella longiceps (assembly GCA_027497455.2). NCBI lineage: Eukaryota > Metazoa > Chordata > Actinopteri > Clupeiformes > Clupeidae > Sardinella > Sardinella longiceps. The sequence goes on from JAODXP020003460.1 coordinate 1,000, forward strand.
CACATACGACAAGAAGAGTTGCTGCTTTAGCCACAACTCCCGCTTTTAGAACTTCGAACACAGCGGCAAATGCCACTGTCTCTCTCCCAATTCTCTGACACTTTCTCGCACCTGCGCGCACACGCGTGCACAAACACACACTCACACGCAGGCACACTTATAAACCCCACCCTTGATTCCCCAAAGGCACGACCTGAGAGACTTAAGAGATAACAAAACGCCATCATCACACAAACTTGCAGGTTATTACAGTATGCTCATGCATTGTATGCATCACACCATATTTCACCTTGTCTGGTAGAAATTAATGTGTATCATGTTTCTGCTATACTATATTTGAAAAACAGTTTATGAAAGTTTATGCATTTTGGGATACCATAATCAACCAAATTGCAGTAGCCCTATCTGTAGGCCGTTTGCAGTTGCATATGAGCCAGTGTAATGACAAGATCAGGATGACAATGACGAGTGTTTTTTTTTTTTTTTTTTTTTTTTAATGAATTTGAAATTTAAATTTTATTTATTTGTACTTTTTTTTTTTTGGGGGGGGGGGGGGGGTACGTTATATCATTCATGATCGTGATTAAAAATCGAGATTGTTCAATCTGAGAAAATAAATCGTGATAACTTTTTTTGCCATATCGCCCAGCCCTACCCAAAATACTGCTAAGATTTGTAGTGCACTTCTTCACACACTGGTAGAGGACAGGCTTGCCTACAGACACACACACACACACACACACACACACACACACACACACACACACACACACTCTTACCCTGCAGTGAGTTGAGGATGCAGAAGAGGCAGAGGGCGGCGACGGTGATGTGTGTGTTTCCGAAGGACAGGAAGGCATGGCCCCAGGGTGAGCCCGAGCAGACGAGGTGAGTCCCAACACCGTCCAGCCGGGCACCCCGCAGGTCGCACTCGCCCCCGACTCCTCTCCCCGCCGCCCCCGGCGGCCCTGACCCGCCCTCTCCGCAGACGCAAGATCCGCCCACTCACCGTTCCCAGAACCCCAGCGTCCATCAGAAACACCAGACTGAAGAACGCTCACAGCCATCCTGACGTGCCAATAGCAGCTCCTCTGTGATCCAACAACTACACACACACACACACACACACACACACACACACACACACACACACACACACACTATTGTGAATCTGATGTACCTACTGGCCCATAGGCAACGGGCAAGACACACACACACTCACACACACACACAGACACACACACACACACACAGACACACACACACACACATGCTTACCCACTATCGTGAGTCTGATGTTCCTACTGGGCCGTAGGCTATGGGTAAGACACACACACACACACACACACACACACACACACACACACACACACACACACACACACACACACTCACTACTGCGATGTCTGATGTTCCTTGCCGGGGCCGCAGGGCCATGGGTAAAACATCAACACACACACACACACACACACACACACACACACACTCACTATTGTGAATCTGATGTTCCCAACTGGGCCGTAGGCTGCGGGGTAAACACACACCACACTAACACTTCACTACTTTCACACACTGAGCCACACACACACCACACTCACTCATTGTGAATCTGATGTCCCTACTGGGCCGTAGGCGTATGCCTCCATCGTCCCGTTCCACCACCATAGACAAACTCCACCAGACATACAACAGGGACCCTAGAGGAGAGAGACAGACAGAGAGTGTGTGTGTGTGTGTGTGTGTGTGTGTGTAGCGTAGGTATGTTGAAGACGTAGATGAGCATCAGGAACATGTGTGAGTGTGTGTGTGTGTGTGTCTTACTCAGGCCGATGAGGGAGAGATTCGAGCAAGTGTGTGAAGTAGGTATCAAAGACGTGGATGAGCATGAGGCAGAGGTGTGTGTGTGTGTGTGTGTGTGTGTGTGTGTGTCTTACCCCAGCCGACGAGGAGAGATAGCTTGAGCTAAGTGTGTGAAGTAGGTATTAAAGACGTGGATGAGCATGAGGTAGAGGTGTGTGTGTGTGTGTGTGTGTGTGTGTGTGTGTGCCTTACCCCAGCCGATGAGGGAGAGTTTGAGCATGTAGTGTGTGAAGTAGGTGTTAAACACACGGATGAGCACCAGGTACCTGGTGCTCATCCGTGTGTTTAACACCTACTTCACACACTACATGCTCAAACTCTCCCTCATCGGCTGGGGTAAGACACACACACACACACACACACACACACACACACACCTCTACTTCATGCTCATCCACGTCTTTAATACCTACTTCACACACTTGCTCAAGCTCTCCCTCATCGGCTGGGGTAAGACACACACACACACACACACACACACACACACACCTCTACCTCATGCTCATCCACGTCTTTAATACCTACTTCACACACTTGCTCAAGCTCTCCCTCATCGGCTGGGGTAAGACACACACACACACACACTCACACATGTTCCTGATGCTCATCTACGTCTTCAACATCTACTACACACACACACACACACACACTCTCTCTGTCTGTCTCTCTCCCTCTAGGTGTCCCTGTTGTGCTGGTGAGTTTGTCTATGGTGGTGAAACGGGACGATGGAGGCATAGCCTACGGCCCAGTAGGAACATCAGATTCACAATAGTGAGTGTGTGTGTGTGTGTGTGTGTGTGTGTGTGTGTGTGTGTGTGTTTTACCCATAGCCTACGGCCCAGTAGGAACATCAGATTCACAATAGTGAGTGTGTGTGTGTGTGTGTGTGTGTGTGTGTGTGTGTGTGTTTTACCCATAGCCTACGGCCCAGTAGGAACATCAGACTCACAATAGTGAGTGTGTGTGTGTGTGTGTGTGTGTGTGTGTGTGTGTGTGTGTGTGTGTGTGTGTGTGTGTGTGTCTTACCCATAGCCTACGGCCCAGTAGGAACATCAGACTCACAATAGTGAGTGTATGTGTGTGTGTGTGTGTCTGTGTGTGTGTGTGTGTGTCTGTGTGTGTGTGTGAGTGTGTGTGTGTCTTACCCATTGCCTATGGGCCAGTAGGTACATCAGATTCACAATAGTGTGTGTGTGTGTGTGTGTGTGTGTGTGTGTGTGTGTGTGTGTGTGTGTGTAGTTGTTGGATCACAGAGGAGCTGCTGGCGTACGGGCTGAATGTGACGTTCTTCAGTCTGGTGTTTCTGATGAACGCTGGGGTTCTGGGAACGGTGAGTGGGCGGATCTTGCGTCTGCGGAGAGGGCGGGCTGTGTCGCCGGGGGCGACGGGAGAGTCGGGGGCGAGTGTGACCTGCAGGAACCTGCTGACGGTGTTGGGACTCACCTGTCTGCTCGGGCTCACCTGGGGCCTTGCCTTCCTGTCCTTCGGAAACACACACATCACCGTCGCCGCCCTCTACCTCTTCTGCATCCTCAACTCACTGCAGGGTAAGAGTGTGTGTGTGTGTGTGTGTGTGTGTGTGTGTGTGTGTGTGTGTGTGTGTGTGTGTGTCTGTAGGCAAACCTGTCCTCTACCAGTGTGTGAAGAAGTGCACTACAAATCTTGTAGTATTTTGGGTAGGGCTGGGCGATATGGCAAAAAAAGTTATCACGATTTATTTTCTCAGATTGAACAATCTCGATTTTTAATCACGATCATGAATGATATAACGTACCCCCCCCCCCCCCCAAAAAAAAAAAAAAGTACAAATAAATAAATTTAAATTTCAAATTCATTAAAAAAAAAAAAAAAAAAAAAAAACACTCGTCATTGTCATCCTGATCTTGTCATTACACTGGCTCATATGCAATTGCAAACGGCCTACAGATAGGCTACTGCAATTTGGTTGATTATGGTATCCCAAAATGCATAAACTTTCATAAACTGTTTTTCAAATATAGTATAGCAGAAACATGATACACATTAATTTCTACCAGACAAGGTGAAATATGGTGTGATGCATACAATGCATGAGCATACTGTAATAACCTGCAAGTTTGTGTGATAATGACGTTTTGTTATCTCTTAAGTTTCCTAGGTCGTGC
>JAODXP020003460.1:10000-12500 GCA_027497455.2 Sardinella longiceps
AATAATCCTAAATACTCACTAAACACTCCTCTGTCTTTGCTAATGAGCTCAGACCAAATTCAAATTATTTTAATGAATCAAATCAAACAATCCATTGCCCATCCATGTGAAGAGTAACAATGTCTTTTCACAAACCAATCACTTGTCATTGCTATACTTGCATGTTTTGTTTTTCCATTCATATTTTGGTGCAACTAAAGATGAGATTATTGTTGTAGAGCTGCAGTGTGACATGTCTCCTCTCTGTGTAGGTCTAGCCTGTGGTGCTGTAACTAAAGCATGCCAAGCCAAAGAGAAAACGTCTTTCCTCACGTGAGTGTCAGAAGAGGTTGATATAGAAAAGAGTAAATGATTTCATCAACCATTCTTTATTCAGGGGAACTTGACTGAGCTCTAGGCTCTTTTACAGCAATGCCCTGATAGGAAACAACAATCACAAAATAAGACAAAATAAACAAAGTAATAATACAGATTTCACACACAAAAACTAACAAAATAATAATAAAAACTACAAATTACTTATTTTTTATTTTTATTTGGGGCCCTATTTTGACTACACAAAGTCAACCCTATTTGGACTACACAAAGTAACCCTGGCAAGAAACGTGTGTTGGGGGTGTGCCGGTGATATAATACTATTTTATAGATATCTCGGATTATACCACTGCTTGGTCAAATTTCCTATTGTGATGCCCTATTTAGAACGTGCATTATTTTTCAGGTAACTGCACGGCTATGAAGTAGTTCCACTTTTCCGTCCATATTCAGACTTGCATATCAATTCGCCCAACTCGCCCTGACTCGTTAACTGTCCCGTTAACACAAGCTCACAATTTAGTGACCCGACCAACGTTCATGACACAGCAACATTGTAACTTGTGACCGCATGGTTTTTTAACTCTGTCACACTTCGTTTGGAAGTATGGGAGATGGTGAATTTACAGAGCCCAAGACATGTTAGAATCTTTGGATTTAGCGCTTGACAACGGGAGATGGATTTCACGACTGACTTCGCTACGCGTCGTGAGCTTTCCAAAATAGGAATTTTAAGCTTTACGCCAGACCACACCTTTTGTTTCAGCTGACACGCCTGTTAGGGCACAATGTCATCTGCTATTTATTCGGCCCAGAAATCAACAACACGCCCACGCACAAATAAAAAAGACAGCTCACATCGTTCACAAAAGCACTCTGCGCCAGTGCATGATAGAGCCCCTGCTAAGTCATTTCTCTTGATTGTTGTTGTTTTTTGTTTGTTTTTCAAAACCCACAGTGAAATATTTATTCTGTTTTAACTCTTAACAGATGCTACAGCAAGGAGATAAGAATATGCTTTAAAAGTAGAGGTTTTGGACCTCCAGACCCTCCAGACTTCGAACAAACCCGAGTTAATTCCTCTTCATCAGAGGTAAAGAGATCCTGATGTCAGAGAAATGTATTAGAATGAGAAAGATGGGGAGGGTTGAGGAATTCTGGGTTTTAAAAGTTTTAAGCATGGGCAAAGTTTGCTCTATATTGAGACTGGTAGTTGTAATAAGAAAGCCTTATAGATAATTTGATGATTAACTGTAATTTTAAAGTGCAATTAAACACTTAGAATACCTTTACACAGCTACAAGATGTTTCACAGCCACATCATTGTCATTGCACACTTGCCCTGACAGACGGTAACTAAACTAAACTAAACAGATAGACACAATATAGCAGCTTCAGCTATTTGTTGCTCTGGAAATGTTGGTAGTTGCGGCAACCATATAGGTTTTAGCTGAGCCAGCTAGCCAGCCAATAACTTCTTCAGGCAGCCATTATTCTCAAAACAAATGGCTTTGGGTTCTAACTAGGGTTGGGTATCCAAAACCAATTCCAATTCAGAACCGGTTCAAAATTATCAATTCCATCGATATGGTACGTCTCCAAACGTTATCAATTCTCTTATCAATTCTTTAGTTTCTCTGCCCGCACATCCCGGTGCATTAGTGCCACGTGCTAACAGCAATTTTCATTGCAAGCATTAACACATCAACATTAACACATTAACTCCAGTGATTCACATAGCCTACCATATTGAGGAGATAGAGACACGTAGCTGTTCTCAAGCCTATAAAGACTGCCTTTTTTTGGCATGAATTTGGCTTGGAATCGATAAGAGTATTGATAAGGAATTGGATTGATAGGCAGAATTGATAATGGCATTGATATTGATAAAATCTTATCAATACCTATCCCTAGTTCTAACCCAGGGGTAGTGTATACATATTGCAGGTGTAGATGTGTGTTTCTGGCGTATGTTGAACGCCACATCTGTGTCTCTAGGGTCAGATGAAGACCTCAAAAGGACACAAAGTGCACATCCCCACTGAGGCCCTGAAGAAGAGCCGAGTCGACCTGTCAGAGGACGATGTCACCATGACCACCTCAGTGTTAAACAGCTCTCACTTCATGGTTAGTGCCACAGCTATGTGTGTGTTTCATGCCAAAACACAACTTACTTAATATCAAC
>JAODXP020003460.1:15000-22500 GCA_027497455.2 Sardinella longiceps
CGTGTGTGTGTGTGTGTGTGTGTGTGTGTGTGTGTGTGTGGTCTTTACAGGAAACTGGAGTCATGTTGGGTGTGAGACGTTGTCGTCAGGAGAGGAATTTAACTGTAGCTGCAACCATCTCAGCTTTTTTGCTATTCTCCTTGTGAGTAAATATCTCCACACACACACACACACACACACACACACACACACACACACACACACACACACACACACACACACACACACACACACACACACACACACACACACACACACACACACACACACACACACACACACACACACACACACACACACACACACAAATACACACAGGCACACAAATATGATTCAGTGTCTAAGTTTAGGTGACCAGATTTTTTGGAGAAAAATCGGGGACATTTTGGCATTCTGCGGAAAAAAAATAACACTGTTTTTTTTAAATGGCCAATGCTGATAGGCTACCTTTATTTTGTATCAGGATCATCTGATGGCCAACATGTTGTTCCCAGTATCTGGATGTTTTCCTCTATGCATTAAATGTCACTATTAGGCCTATGAATCAAAGACATTAAATGTCACTATTAGGCCTATGAATCAAAGACATTAAATGTCACTATTAGGCCTATGAATCAAAGACAGGAACTTGCAGAATCCATACAACCAATACATTTTTTCCCCACAAAATTTCAGACAGAATGAAGTATTATCATACTGGATAATGTATTACATTGTGTATTCTATGTGTTAAGGCCATTCTATGGTCTGTCAAGGGTTGTAGAAAGTGGTAGACCTTTTAACCATTTTAAATGTGGGCACTCCTTGTCTGCACCCATCTGTATGCCTGTTCTGAAAAGGGAAATAACCCATAAAGAGAGATTATTGCAACAATATGTTTACTGCTGCCATTAATCATCATGGGCAGAAGTCATACACCTACCATATTTGGTATAATATCAACAGAATAACAAATAGATCAGTTTTTTTATGCTGTTGTCCTTTGAAAGAAAAAAAAAGCCTGTCTCTTAGATTCGTTGGGATGAGAGAAAGATCCTACCTATTTACTGAACATAGCGTTGACACATGAACTGTTTGAGAAAGATAGCACTGAAATGAAATACAAGACCTGCGTTTGCTAAACCGGCAAAGACGTTGAAAGGCCACTATCACGGTACTGTCCAGTGTGTATAATGCGCAAAATGGATTGGCAAGGAGAAAATTAAAAATGTTGGTGTTGAGGGAGAGTGTAAAGTTTTCTTCGTCATACAGCCTAAAAAATGGGAAAGGTGGCAACTCTAAAAGACATGGATTAAAACTGTAACTCAGCTGCAATTTGCTGAGTGTTCTGTATTTTTCCCGGATCTGTGCTACCCGGAACGGAGGGGTCGGTACTCCACCAAAAATCGGGGACAAATACAGACGGGGACAGGCCATCAAAATCAGGGTCTGTCCGTGAAAATCTGGGGCGTCTGGTCACCCTAATCTAAGCACTATGACACACATAGTCTTCAACCCATTGAGCTGCATTGAACAGTATAGACCTCAGTTGAGCTGCATTGAACTGCACTGAGCTGCACTGAGCTACATTGAGATGCATTGGGCGTTCTACTGGGTGACATTGAGATGTATTGGGCAGTATAGAGCTCTACTGAGCTGCACTGAGTGGCTGGTGGTTAAAGCCACTGTGATGAGAACAGCAGATATGAGAAGTGGAACAGAAATAAGTGGGACAGTACATGTAGGCCTAAAGTATTATCAGTGTACGCACACACACACACACACACACACACACACACACACACACACACATTTACATTTATGTATTTAGCAGACGCTTTTATCCAAAGCGACTTACACGAGAAGACACACACACACACACACACACACACACACAGAGGACACTCACACACACACACACACACACACACACACACACACACACACACACACACACACACATATACACATACTCACACACACACTCAAGTGTATAGTTAGCCTATTACACCCACACAACAGTGTTTTAGTACACACAATCACAACAAGTGTATCAGTACACACAAACACAATGTATTCTAAACACAATAAGCAATGTAGTGTTAACTTGCACACACACACACACACACACACACACACACACACACACACACACGTGTATTGGTACACACAAACACACCAGTTCTAAATGCAACAGCATCATATAGTTGAAGGTATATTTAACTGAGCAGCCCACACATCCTCTGGTGTTTAGCTCTGCCACCACCACACCACTGCACCACAGCATGTAGCTAGCTGGATGCTCCTCTTCTCATATATATACATACACACACACACACACACACTCACACACACACACACACACACATACACACTGTTTTTCTGTTTGAGCACTAATTAACCACCACACCACTGCACCACAGCATGTAGCTAGCTGGATGCTCCTCTTCTCATATACACACACATATACACACACACACACACACACACACACACACACACACACACACACACACACACACACACACACACACACACACACACACTGTTTTTCTGTTTGAGCACCAATTAACCACCACACCACTGCACCACAGCATGTAGCTAGCTGGATGCTCCTCTTCTACACACACACACACACACACACACACACACACACACACACACACACACACAGTTTTTCTGTTTGAGCACCAATTAACCACCATACCACTGAACCACAGCATGTAGTTAGCTGGATGCTCCTCTTCTCATATATATACATACACACACACACACACACTCACACACACACACACACATACACACTGTTTTTCTGTTTGAGCACCAATTTACCACCACACCACTGAACCACAGCATGTAGCTAGCTGGATGCTCCTCTTCTCACACACACATACACACTGTTTTTCTGTTTGAGCACCAATTAACCACTGTAACACCCACAAACGTAATAACTCCTCCCATAAACGTAATAAACCACAAACGTAATAAAAATATGCACTGCAAACGTAATAATTTCCCATAAACGTAATAACAGTCGCCTACTGTAAACGTAATAAAAAAATTCCCACAAACGTAATAATTATTACGTTTGCAGGAAATTATTACATTGGTGGGAACATGAAAAAACTTATTACATTACCCTCCCATAAACGTAATAAATCACAGATTTGGTGAAATTGTTACTGTTTTATCAGATATAGGAGTTTACTTGTCCATGAACTCGTATCTCCAACCATGTAGCCAGCTGTCTGTGCTTAAAACCTGATTCAGTGCCATGCTGCATAATGTTTTATCGCTTCCCTCAATTGTTTTTATTGACAAAGTTTGATTTGAGTGTGCTTATTTTCAAACTAACATTTATTCATCCTCACCACAACTGACAATGTGAATGAATAGCATATGCTAAGTTTAGCACTAAAAGGGGTTGTGTCAAAAATAGATGCCTTACAATGCAAATACCCAAGAGCCAGGGTAAATACTATGCATGACCAACTCTCCTGGATGAAGGTTGATGCCAGGCTCAGAGCATCACTTATCTGCTTCATAAAAAAACATTAATACACTGAACAACCCTAAGTGTTTGAGTAGACAGCTTACACCAAGCTCTAGTGTACATACATATCCCACTAGACATGCAACTAGTGGCAATTATACCATGCCAACGATTAAGACAAGCTCAAAACAACGAACAGTACTATGTAGAGCAATGGGTGAATGGAACTTGCTTCCTGATCGAATTTCAAAAATTCAAAATAAAGTTAGGTTTAAAAAGCAAGTGAAGCAATATCTTATGGCTGTCAGCAGTGAATCATAATACTGAATGTATCATTCAGGTTAATCTTATATACTGTATGCATAATGAATTTCATTTCTGTCCTATTGATCCTCTTTTTTGTGTCTCTTTTTTGTTTTGTTAGTTATATGTTTTGTGTTTTGTGTTACCTGATTTTCTTTAAACCTGTTGTCCTGTGTGTTGACTTTCTGTAATTCATGGGTCTGTGTATGAGTTGTCTGTGTTGACTGGTTTTCTTTAACCTGTTGTCTTGTCTTGTGTGTTGACTTCTTGTAATTTATGTGTCTGTGTATTTTAACTTTTTATGTGATACATGTTGTGTGGACCCCAGGAAGAGTAGCTGATGCCTTGGGCATCAGCTAATGGGGATCCAAAATAAACTAAACTAAACTTTATGCCAATAAAATTAATGAAACACTAGGTAGAGGAATAGTCCATGGTCTAGGTGTATCAGTATGTCTGCAATATGCACAATGGTTAAATGTCAAATAAACTAACTAAAAAAGACCTTGTTTTCAAAAGATGTGGGCCTTGAACCACACAAAGGCATGGCATTGAGTGAAGTAGGCTGAGACTTGATGTAAACTGAACACATTTCAATTACTTAACATCTTTGGTGAAAACATTGACATGTCATCATACACCACTGAACTCTGAGCCTAAATCAAAACTAACCCTAACCCTAACCCTAAATCAAAAAAAGTTAACTTAAAAAAAAAAAATCTTAACTAAACTTAACTATCCCCCCCCCCCCCCCGCCCCCCTGCCCCCTGGACCCTGGACCACACAAAGGCTTTGGCTTGGTACATGTAAACTGTATGAATCTCTGACTTCAACAATTACACACAACTCAAATGAAAACTAGATGTACCGCATGGGGGTACAAAATATGACCGCCGCTCAGTTCTGCACATTCTCTGCCCTGTGTGTGTGTGTGTGTGTGTGTGTGTGTGTGTGTGTGTGTGTGTGTGTGTGTGTAACACCCACAAACGTAATAACTTCCCACAAACGTAATAAACCACAAACGTAATAAAAATATGCACTTTTAAAATGTAATAATCCTGCAAACGTAATAATTTCCCATAAACGTAATAACAGTCGCCTACTGTTAACGTAATAAAAAATTTCCCACAAACGTAATAATTATTACGTTTGCAGGAAATTATTACATTGGTGGGAACATGAAAAAACTTATTACATTACCCTCCCATAAACATAATAAAACACAGATTTGGTGAAATTATTACAGTTTTATCAGATGTAGGACTTATATATGTCAGTGAACTTATATCTCTAACCATGTAGCCAACTGTCAGAGCTTAAAACCTGATACAGTGGCATGCTGCATATGTTTATTCCCTCAATTGTTTTTATATGCAGCTTTTCCTAAAGAACTACCTGACCCATGGCATTGAGGATGATGAAATGTTTATGGAATGTTGGTCTCAAGAGCCCACATCAACTTAGCTTATAACCAGTGATTTGTGATTTGCCATCCCCATGGTAAAAAATGAAAATGCAATATTATACTGCTTTAATTGCCCCTATCTTTAGATCAGATGTTATGAACTGCACCAAATCTAATGTGTATGATGAACCTGACATCTTGTGGGAATATAAAAAAAGTCAGAGAATGCACACACATCGGTGGCACAGGTGCTGGACCAAACATATGATAACTGAAAGGAAAACTAGATGTACTGCATGGCGGTACAAAATATGGCCGCCGCTCAGTTCTGCACATTCTCTGCATATATGATGCCTGTCAACTTGTTTGTATCTCTCTCATGTTATAAATGTGTGTCTGCATGAGTGAGTTTGCTTTTGTGTACAAGTATAAGAGTGTGTGTGTGTGTGTGTGTGTGTGTGTGTGTGTGTGTGTGTGTGTGTACCCGTGCACATGTGTGCTTGTGTATATGTAGTTATATATGAGCACATATGATGTAAATGATCATTTTGTAACCCAGTAACCATTCACTTAATAGCACCATCTACAGGTCAATGGTTGTACAGTCATTAAATGTACATATAAATTCATTTATTTTATAGCCCCCCATGGATGAAATTCCACAAAACTTGACATATTCCCACAATATGTCAGGTTCATCATACACATTAAATTTGGTGCAGTTCATAACATCTGATCGAAAGATAGGGGCAATTAAAGTAGTATAATATTGCATTTTAATTTTTTACCATGGGGGTGCAAATCACAAATGACTGGTTATAAGCTAAGTTGATGTGGGCTCTTGAGACCAACATTCCATAAAAATTTCAGCATCCTCAATGTCACGGGTCAGGTAGTTTTTTAGGAAAAACTGCATTTTTGGGGTTTCACAGGGGGGCCACGCAAAGATGGAGTGGCCCCCAGGGACCAAACTAAATTTTTCCGTAAAAGTCTACTGGGGCTACATGCCCACCAAGTTTCATGTGCCCCGGTGTTACGGTGTCCCGGGAATCGTTGACCAAAAATTCAGGAAGTAGATGACGGGAGAAAAAAAAAAAACTTTGACAATCATTATATGACCGCTGCGCTTGCTACGCAGCGGCGGTCATAATAAAGGTCCGTAACACTGTTTGATGCCCCCAAGAATTTAATAGCACAACAACTAGACTAGCACGTAGTGCTATTGGATTCTTTGGAGCATCAAACAGTGTTGCGGACCTTTATTTTCCTTTCAGTTATTTTGTGGGAATATGTCACGTTTTGTGGAATTTCATCCATGGGGGGCTATAAAATAAATGAATTTGTATGTACATTTAATGACTGTACAGTGTACAACCATTGACCTGTAGTTGGTGCTATTAAGTGAAGGGTTACTGGTTTGGGATGATAAGCCTACTGTCTCACACACTCACACACACACACAGGGCAGAGAATGTGCAGAACTGAGCGGCGGTCATATTTTGTACCGCCATGCGGTATATCTAGTTTTCATTTGAGTTGTGTGGAATTTTTGAAGTCAGAGATTCGTACAGTTTACATGTACCAAGCCGAAGCCTTTGTGTGGTCCAGGGTCCACATCTTTAGTAAATTTAGAAAAAATAAAAAATAAAAATAAAAAATAGTGAAGATTGTTTTTTTAAGTTAAGCTTTTTTAAGTTTTGATTTAGGCTCAGAGTTCATAAACATGTCATCATCCTCAATGCCACGGGTCAGGTAGTTCTTTAGGAAAAACTGCATATAAAAAACAATTGAGGGAATAAACATATGCAGCATGCCACTGTATCAGGTTTTAAGCTCTGACAGCTGGCTACATGGTTAGAGATATAAGTTCACTGACAAATATAAGTCCTACATCTGATAAAACGGTAATAATTTCACCAAATCTGTGTTTTGTTACGTTTATGGGAGGGTAATGTAATAAGTTTTTTCATGTTCCCACCAATGTAATAATTTCCTGCAAACGTAATAATTATTACGTTTGTGGGAAATTTTTATTACGTTAACAGTAGGCGACTGTTATTACGTTTATGGGAAATTATTACGTTTGCAGGATTATTACATTTTAAAAGTGCATATTTTTATTACGTTTGTGGTTTATTACGTTTGTGGGAAGTTATTATGTTTGTGGGTGTTACAAACCACCATACCACTGAACCACAGCATGTAGTTAGCTGGATGCTCCTCTTCTCATATATATACATACACACACACACACACACACACACACACACACACACACACACACACACACACACACACACACACTGTTTTTCTGTTGGAG
>JAODXP020003460.1:27500-33382 GCA_027497455.2 Sardinella longiceps
CACACACACACACACACACACACACACACACACACACACACATGGACCCCTCACACTCACAGCAACATACCTCTTCACCATCCTCAATGGCCTACAGGGTGAGTGAGCACACACACACACACACACACACACACACACACACACACACACACACACACATGGACCCCTCACACTCACAGCAACATACCTCTTCACCATCCTCAATGGCCTACAGGGTGAGTGAGCACACACACACACACACACACACACACACACACACACACACACACACACACACACATGGACCCCTCACACTCACAGCAACATACCTCTTCACCATCCTCAATGGCCTACAGGGTGAGTGAGCACACACACACACACACACACACACACACACACACACACACACACACACACATGGACCCCTCACACTCACAGCAACATACCTCTTCACCATCCTCAATGGCCTACAGGGTGAGTGAGCACACACACACACACACACACACACACACACACACACACACACACACACACACACACACACACATGGACCCCTCACACTCACAGCAACATACCTCTTCACCATCCTCAATGGCCTACAGGGTGAGTGAGCGCACACACACACACACACACACACACACACACACACACACACACACACACACACACACACACACACACACATGGACCCCTCACACTCACAGCAACATACCTCTTCACCATCCTCAATGGCCTACAGGGTGAGTGAGCACACACACACACACACACACACACACACACACATGGACCCCTCACACTCACAGCAACATACCTCTTCACCATCCTCAATGGCCTACAGGGTGAGTGAGCACACACACACACACACACACACACACACACACACACACACACATGGACCCCTCACACTCACAGCAACATACCTCTTCACCATCCTCAATGGCCTACAGGGTGAGTGAGCACACACACACACACACACACACACACACACACACACACACACACACACACACACACACATGGACCCCTCACACTCACAGCAACATACCTCTTCACCATCCTCAATGGGCTACAGGGTGAGTGAGCACACACACACACACACACACACACACACACACACACACACACATGGACCCCTCACACTCACAGCAACATACCTCTTCACCATCCTCAATGGCCTACAGGGTGAGTGAGCACACACACACACACATGGACCCCTCACACTCACAGCAACATACCTCTTCACCATTCTTAATGGCCTACAGGGTGAGTGAGCACACACACACACACACACACACACACACACACATGGACCCCTCACACTCACAGCAACATACCTCTTCACCATTCTTAATGGCCTACAGGGTGAGTGAGCACACACACACACACACACACACACACACACACACACACACACACACACACACACACAAGGACCCCTCACACTCACAGCAACATACCTCTTCACCATCCTCAATGGCCTACAGGGTGAGTGAGCACACACACACACACACACACACACACACACACACACACACACACACACACACACACATGGACCCCTCACACTCACAGCAACATACCTCTTCACCATCCTCAATGGCCTACAGGGTGAGTGAGCACACACACACACACACACACACACACACACACACACACACGGACCCCTCACACTCACAGCAACATACCTCTTCACCATCCTCAATGGCCTACAGGGTGAGTGAGCACACACACACACACACACACACACACACACACACACACACACACACACACACACACACACATGGACCCCTCACACTCACAGCAACATACCTCTTCACCATTCTTAATGGCCTACAGGGTGAGTGAGCACACACACACACACACACACACACACACACACACACACACACACACACACACATGGACCCCTCACACTCACAGCAACATACCTCTTCACCATTCTTAACTCATTGACTGCCAATGACGTCTTTAGACGTCAACTGAAATACTGCCGTTTACTGCCAATGACGTCTTTAGACGTCAACTGCGTTTTTTAATGGGGCGGGCTGCAGAAAGACCCTAGGGAACCTTTTCTGTAAATATCAGAATTCTCCGTCGAAAATTGTTGTTCCAAATTGATCCTGAGGGTGGCAGTGTGTCACTTTGGATGTGAGATCAGCAGAGATTCATAGGTATAGCCAAAGGAGAAGTAGAGAAAGCTAATGGCATGGCTAAATATGCTGCTAGCAAAGTGCAGACGTAAATCGGAGAAGTTTAGGCAGTTCACACTCGATCAGCGTATGTGTCACTGCCATAGTAGTTCGAGTAGTGTTCCGATCGTGGGAGATGGAGGAGATCAACCTTGGGCAAACGGAAATAGCAGTTGTGACTTGTTTCACTGCCGAGCTAGCTCACAGTTCCGGGTCAGGTAAGAATTTGCGAGCCGGATGTTGATCGCTGAGTTATCGCTGTCAAAGCCTGTAATAGCATATATTTACCTTGTTACAGCAATGTCTATTTTATTACCAAAAGCCCCCTGTTACTGTTGTTGTTGTGGTCGTATCAAAGGAAGACATTTTCACGATGTTTGACGTGCTAATAGACCGAAAAATAGGCGCATCCAAGACAGTATTGTTGTCAAACAAAACGCTAATTTTCTCCCTTTTTCAGTAAAAAACGGGAGTTTTTGGAGAAAGTAGCTTATGTTCGCCTGCTGATTTCTAAGCAATGGAAAGGGGTAGAAACGAACTTTTTTTTCTGGTGAAAGAAGAGTCTGCTCTTTCTTGTGATAGTCTCATCGTTTATGTAGTCATAACACATAATATTCTGTGGCTCTTTAAAAAACAGTCAAAATTATCCAAAACCTCTGGCAGTATGGAGCTCTCTATTCTGAAAACGGCTGGCAGTCAATGAGTTAATGGCCTACAGGGTGAGTGAGCACACACACACACACACACACACACACACACACACACACATGGACCCCTCACACTCACAGCAACATACCTCTTCACCATCCTCAATGGCCTACAGGGTGAGTGAGCACACACACACACACACACACACACACACACATGGACCCCTCACACTCACAGCAACATACCTCTTCACCATCCTCAATGGCCTACAGGGTGAGTGAGCACACACACACACACACACACACACACACACACACATGGACCCCTCACACTCACAGCAACATACCTCTTCACCATCCTCAATGGCCTACAGGGTGAGTGAGCACACACACACACACACACACACACACACACACACATGGACCCCTCACACTCACAGCAACATACCTCTTCACCATCCTCAATGGCCTACAGGGTGAGTGAGCACACACACACACACACACACACACACACACACACACACACACACACACACACACACACACACACACACACACACACGGACCCCTCACACTCACCGACATGTACCTATTTACCATTCTTAATGGGCTACAGGGTGAGTGAGCACACACACACACACACACACACACACACATGGACCCTTCACACTCACAGAAACATACTAGCCTGACATAGCCGCCCATAATACGAGTGTTCATACGTATCATGGTCTGGGCACTGTGATTAGACGAGCTGTCCAATCGTTTCAAACCAGAAGTGAATGCCCTCCCCCTGCAGTATAATCACGTCAGGTTAAAGAACCTCCAGACCATGAATGCAGATGAACAGCAGTATTATGGTTGGGCTATGTCAGGCTAGCAACATACCTCTTCACCATACTCAATGGCCTACAGGGTGAGTTAGCATGCACACACACACACACACACAAACACACACACACACACGGCAGGGTTAGCCCTTGGACACTCATTGCACTATGATTGGAATACATCTGGGCAGAGAAGCAAACTATTTAGGGCAGTCTAGAGGATTCACAGCAGAACACATGGAGTATACCCTGTTAGGATACTATTATTAAGTGTGTGTGTGTGTGTGTGTGTGTGCGTGTGTCTGTGTGCGCACGTGTGTGTGTGTGTGTGTTCTCCTCAGGTGTGGTCCTGTTCCTGTGGGCTCTCTCAGGTACATGCAGACGCCTCCATCAGGCAGACTTCTCCTCCACCAGCCAGTCCACCATCAAGATGAGCAGCCTGGGCACCACATAACTACCCATTAACCCTTTAACCCCTCACCACATAACTACCCATTAACCCTTTAACCCCTCACCACATAACTACCCATTAACCCTTTAACCCCTCACCACATAACTACCCATTAACCCTTTAACCCCTCACCACATACAGTAACTACCCAGAAACTACCCATTAATCCTTTAACCCCTCACCACAGAACTACCCAATAACTACCCAATGACCCAACCAACCCCTCACCACATAACTACCCATTAACCCCTCACCACAGAACTACCCAATAACTACCCATTAACCCTTTAACCCCTCACCACATAACTACCCATTAGCCCTTTAACCCCTCACCACATACAGTAACTACCCAGGAACTACCCATTAATCCTTTAACCCCTCACCACAGAACTACCCAGTAACCCTTTAACCCCTCAGTCCCCCATGAAGATGAGCAGTTATGCACACAGTTAACTCACAGTCGTGTTAACATGAAACAGTGCAATTTTAATCAGTATTAATGTGGAACACTTCAGTGTTAATCAGTGTATAATAACATCATTATTATTTATTTATTTTCATAGCTGTAGCAGCTGTACTGTTAGTAGTTATAAGTGCTGGTAACCTTAGTCTTAAGTCTTTTGTCTTTTGTCCTTCATGGCTACTTGAAGCATGCTGTGACTTTTCCCAAACACAACAGTTTTGGCTTTTGGACAAAGCGTCTGCTGAATAGCAGCCAACTTTAACATGTGAAGTGTTGTAACGTAATATGAAGTGTTATGTGTTTTGTATTTTACTGATTCTGTGATGTGTTGCTGCAAGGTAACCTCATTCAGGTCCTGTCACATGATATGCTACTGCAAACATCTCTGCGCAATAATCTGAGCTCCCTGTCGTTGGGAGGGGTTTCAGGATGAAAATGAAGCGGATGAACAAATCAGGATCGCTATTATGTTTCAAAATGGTGATTTACAATTTTCCCTGCGCAACTCACAACCAGCGCCATGAGTTGGTTTCAACGTGACTTTTTTTTAAAGTAGCACATCAATAAAGAAGATGGACAAGTCATTTATCCAATCATAAGCAAGTATTTTTGCCCTCTGAAGCAACTCTCCAATGTATAGCTCTTAGATGCGTGCATGCTTGCAGTGTAGCGCATCATCTGTGAGCTTAGCTGTAACCACTTTGAAATGAACAAAATATTTGTTATATAAATAATATTAAGATAAATATTTCAATTGTAATTATTTTTCATTTTAATATTTTGAAAAAAGATATGTAATAATATTCTTAGATAAATACATAAACAAACAAACACAGTTTCTGTGAGATGTATTGTTTTGTGAGTTCTATGTTGTCACAATTCTTTGTTGAATATAATTTTTATCTTGCACATCATTCCTTTGCATTTCACCAATATTTTGCAGTTCCACAAATTATTTTGGAACAGGGTAACTAAGGGTGTTTAGTACTTGAGGGATAGTTAAGGCTGAAAGACATTTTCCATTTAAAAATTCAAACTTGCTGCTTGTTTGAGGAAAAAAGTGCCCAGTGTGAGAACAGAAGCCAATGGTTGGAAGTCCAGTATGATAGTTTTGGGCCTGTTGTGTTGTGGCTGCACCTAGTGTAGTGTAGTGTAGTTGTGACTGCACCTAGTGTAGTGTAGTGTAGTGTAGTGTAGTTGTGGCTGCACCTAGTGTAGTGTAGTGTAGTTGTGGCTGCACCTAGTGTAGTGTAGTGTAGTTGTGACTGCACCTAGTGTAGTGTAGTGTAGTGTAGTTGTGACTGCACCTAGTGTAGTGTA
>JAODXP020003461.1:10000-12500 GCA_027497455.2 Sardinella longiceps
GTTACCTTTCCCCTCCAAACACACACACACACACACACACACACACACACAAAGCAACATCAGCAGCATATATAGTTGGTGGGCCAACATAAATAAAGAATTCCAGTCTTGTTTTGCCTCATTGCGCTCCTCATCCATCTCATCCGCTGTGAAAACAAAGAGCTAGAGGGCTGAGAAGGGTGAGAAACAGTCCTCTCACCCAACTAGGCTGTTTGTGTGTGTGTGTGTGTGTGTGTGTGTGTGTGTGTGTGTGTGTGTGTGTGTGTGTGTGTCCCAGCATGACAGGACCCAGAATTCACACGTCAGAGAGTTCCAGAACTCTCTCTGACACGGAGGTGGTCGGCAAGCCAGTGAGATTTTTCTCTTGGTCATAATGGGAGTCTTCAGAGGAGCGTTTTACGACACACAATGATAAGATAAAACGTTTTTAGACTTTTTATGAATACTGTATAGGCTACACTACATATGGAGACTGTATTAAACAAAATTGAGTCAGAAAATAAATTACCCCATCATTGCCTTGTTTTCCCTAATCCACATTATTCGTTAAAAAACAAACAAACAAACAAAAACAAAGTCCTGCACTAAAAGCTATTATTCACGCTCATGCTTCAACAGGATGTGGCAGCAGTAATAATGCAGTCAGGAGGCTGATTGCCATTCCAGACAGGCAGGGGCCGAGATAGAGTCCTGATTACAGCGCTCCTGAACCCCCCCACTCCCCTCCCCACTCCTCCCTCCTCCAATGGCTTAACGGGGTGCCAGGTTATCATTCAGAGTGCCTAGCAACCCCCTGTTGCCTAGGCCTGATACCCACTTGGCTAAAAGTTGCCACATGCTGGCAACAAAAAAAAAAAAAAAAAAAATCCCCCCAATTCCACACGGACGGCACCTCGGCGCAGAGGGGGAGAGGCAGCGGCGGACGTGGGGGGCCTGTTATCGGGGAAGCGGGATTGCTCTGTGTTGCAGCGAAAGAGACGGAGATGAATATTAATGGCCAAATACACTGGGGCTCCTGCGGCCACTTTGGTTGTTGAATTTGCTGGAGGGCAGCGAAGCAAAAGCCTTTCAATTAAAAGTTTGTTAATACTGTTTGGTACAGCCTCTGTGTCCTGATCATTAAAATCACGGGTGGACAAGACAGTGGAAAAAAAGCACACACACACAAAAAAAAAAGAGGGGAAAAGAATGCCTCTTAGAGGACAGACGACACCGTGGGTGAATGAAAAATAAGAACAGTTTTCACAACATGTGGGGAAGAGCAGGGGGTCTGAGAGAGGGAAAAATAAATAAATAAAGGAAAGGAACATCAAAGAGCTGAAGTTGGTGGAGGTGTGAACGTTAACCAGCACCTCCTCATCTCCCAAAACCCCCAAAATGTCCTGAGGCATTGGCAAAGTACTCCACTTTCCAGTCGATTGAGAAAGTTAAGCACCCTTGGGAGCAAAAAAAAAAAAAAAAGTCTGCCATTGACTATCCCAATCAGCGGTACTTGTACCTGCATCCGGTAGCTGATTGTCTTCCATAATTTTTGTTCATTTGCAAGCTTGCTGTGTTTTTTTGTTTGTTTGTTTTTGGGGTTTTTTTCAGCGGTACCTGTACCCAGTACCTGTTTGTCTTCCATACCTTTGTTCATCTGCAAGCTTGGTGGATTTTTATTCATTCATTTTTTTTTTTCTTCCATAGATTGGTTCATTTGCGAGCTTGGTGTGCGCTTTCTGTGTTTTTTTTGTTTGTTTGTTTGTTTGCTTTTTTCAGCGGTACCTGTACCCAGTACCTCATTGTCTTCCACACTGTTGTTCATCTGCAAGCTTTGTGTGTCTTCCATACTTTTGTTCATCTGCAAGCTTGGTGGATTTTTTTTTTTTTTTTTTTTCCCCGGCAACTTCTCGGACATAGTTTTCTGCTTCAGTCCCTCCATCTGACCCTTCCCCCAGTCTTGGGGAGGAAATAAATAAACGACTAAATGAGCCTGGAAAAAACTCTCACAAAGTTTCACACACATTTCAGCCTGGCCGTGAGCTAGTTTTCAGGGGGGACGCAACCCTACGGCATGGGAAGGGAACAAACAAGAGTAATGGAGAACAGGAGGAAAGAAGGAGGGAGAGAAAGAGGGTGAGAAAGAGGGATAGCGACAGAGAGAGAGGGAGAGAGAGAGGGAGAGAGAGAGAGAGAGAGAGAGAGAGAGAGAGAGAGAGAGAGAGAGTAGAGAGAGAGAGAAGAAGAGAAAGAGAGAGAGAGAGAGAGAGAGAGAGAGAGAGAGAGAGAGAGAGAGAGAGAGAGAGAGAGAGAGAGAGAGAGCGTGTAAACGAGGCAGAGAAAGGCCCAGGACAGCAGGAGCGATGGAGCGATAGACAGTCGTAAAAATGGAGGGAGGGAAGGAGGGAGACAGGCAGCCCTAGATTACACCTTTCCTGGGAAGTTTCCACCGGAGAAAAGCACAGCGAAGGAAACTAAATAAATAAATAAATAAAACTGAAGTGCATATAAACGAATTCAG
>JAODXP020003461.1:17500-25000 GCA_027497455.2 Sardinella longiceps
ATAATACTACTTATGTACTTTTCCAACCAGGTTCCAAACATCAGTTTCGGTGCATGCAAGCATGACTCATGACTGCAAAGCTTTCAAACACTTAAACAGAAAACAATATTTTACAATTGGCAAAGACTCCAGGTTCTCCATTTTCTTTTGTGTCAGACATGCAGCGTACACCAAAGTTCATGACCCTTTGTCACTATGGATACAGATTGAAAGGTCAACATGGGCATGTTTATGGCAGAGAGTGCTAAGTCAACATATTACCCATCAGGCAGTGCTGGGGTTACCTACGTCCACAATTTTCTCAATTTCCTGTTTTCCCCTCAGCCTAAGACCTTGGGGTTGTTTGTGTTATGGGATGGATGTAGGATAAAGGACGTTTATTTGTCGCATGCACATGCATATAATTACTGGTGTAAAAATAAAAAAAGTGAAATTATTCCTGGTGTCAGGCAGGCCGTTTCAAGGTACTTTGGGGGCCCCAAGCAAACAGGGCATGGTGACCCTTCACTTCCCATAAACACCTAGGCTACATGATTCAAGATTCAAGATAAACTTTATTACATCTCATTATAGCCTAGTGGTAGACTATAAGAGAGTAATATAATCACACTGTTATAATCTTCAAGCATCTTTCATTACTATAATTATTAGTGTTGATGTCATGGTTGTCTAACTGCAGCCAAACAGACGATCTTGGGGGCCCCCTTCAGCCTGGGGCCCCAGGCAATTGCCTGGTTTGCCTGTCCTGTTGCGACAGCCCTGGTGTCAGCGTATTGTGCAAAGTACCGAAGTGCAGTGCAGTCAGTAGAACATTAGGTTTGAGGATGGGATGGTGGTGATCCCTATTGTGTGAGAAATCCACAGAGCATCCTGTTGCTCAGCAGAAGTTGTGCCATGTGATGACAAAGCACTAATCATTGGCAACGCACCCAGCAGACTGCACTGTGGTCCGGGCTGGTCTGTGACCTGATCCCACTGGTCCCAGCCCCGTGGGCTGACCTGAACTCACCCCCTCCGAGGGAAAATATGTAAGAGTGTTTGTGTGCACAAGTGTGTGTGTGTGTGTGTGTGTGTGTGTGTGTGTGTGTGTGTGTGTGTGTGTGTGTGTATGTATGTGTGTGTGTGTAATTCAATGGGCAACTGTCACTAAACCTCTATGATACTGATGAACAAAATGTTTATTTCCTCCAAAATGTTTATTAATGTAAATTATAGAAAATTATTAAACAATTCAACAGGGCACTGGTGGTCCTGGAGTATATATATTTTTTAACCTGAATGCCCTCATTTAAATAGGAGAGGAAAGGGGATAAAAAGGAGGCCCTAAAGTAATTGACAATTGATAAAAGTAAGTGACTTTGAATAAAATTGATATTAAATGCTTAAATTAAATGGTGCCTTCAGCCTTCAAAAAATATTACTTTCACTATTAGACCCAAGTCCTTAAAATAACAACATCAGATGATGACGCACAGCCAAATCTGATCTCGAAACCGTACATGACATACGCCACGATGAATTTCAATCACAGTCGAACCGTGAAGGGCTCAAATGAAGCCAAACAGATGGGGGAACAGATTCAATGCCTCAGACTCCTGTCAGGGTGACCTGGACAGTCGGTTACCCAGTCCGAGGTTACGCACGGCCCCCGGATTAGTAGTGAAAGTCAGCCCAGGTGACCTGGTGCTAATGATCCGTCTGCGGCCCAGCACAACTTCCTGTCTTCCTGTCAGTTCAGTGGTGGTTGTGGCTGTTGGTGGTACACACTGTACTCTATTGGGCAAAGTGTCCTTTTCAACAGGAAAAAACAGACTGGTGTGGAAAATAACCACCCACTGATTCTCCTCTGTGTGTGTGTGTGTGTGTGTGTGTGTGTGTGTGTGTGTGTGTGTGTGTGTGTGTGTGTGTGTGTGTGTGTGTGTGTGTGTGTGTGTGTGTGTGTGTGTGTGTGTGTGTGCGCGCAACAGTCTCTTACTCTTGCTCTGTGTGTGTATCTGTCTTAACAGTCTCATGTTTTTACAGTCATCACATAATATCAGATGAATGTTTCTGACTGACAGTCCCAGCAGGAGCTTTTAATAATATTTTTACATTTTTTAAGTGCCTGATATTGTGTGAGCATGTCAGCTTAGCCTACATGTTCTGGGGACACACTGTATGATACTACAGTTTTGACTTTGATGTTTACTTCTTTAAGTAGCTCAGCATTTTGTCTCTTTGCTCGGAGAAAAGTCAGTAGAAATGTCAGCATTCCTGGCAGGCCAATCAACATTGACCCAACTGACAGAATTCCCTTATCTACACCGACATTGAGGAATCAAGACAAGGATTTCAAAGGAACTAAAGGATTAAAAAAAGAAAGCCAAAGGATTAAAGTCTTCCTTACTGGCCAATAGATCCCATTTATCGGTCAGACCAGTAAATGAGAAAACATCTCCTCCCATCCCTCTAGTCCAGTCTTTCTCAAACTGTGGGGCGGGCCCCACTAGTGGGGCACAGACACATGACAGGTGGGGCACGAGACATCTCTTTGCGATTGACCACCGGTCGCACCATGCGCCCCAAATTCACAGCTATTTGTCAGGTATGCGCATATTACAGTATATTGAGCTTTCCAATGGTATTAAAAAATTTTCCTCACGGAAATACATGTATTGTGTGCAAATTGAGCCTTCCAGGTGGGGCGTGAAAATGATCTGCCTTCCAAAATGGGGAATGACAGAAAAAGTTTGAGAACCACTGTTCTAGTCAATGCCTCCTGATAACGCTGAGTCGTCCCCATCCAGCACCCCCACCCCCACCCCGAGGACCCTCCAAACCTCGACTCTCCCTACTGTGTGCTTGGTGCTCCTAGAGAGATGTAGCCTGTGGAGGAAGCAATAGCCCAGTCCACCAAGACCCAGTGCACTCTGGAAATTGGGATTTCAGTCACAACTCCAAGATACTGTTTTAATCCTACTCAACCAACTAATAGTGCTGAAGACAGGCAATATAAGTGATGGCCAAACGGTGTTGGCTTCTGAAGGCAGCCTCTCACTCTTTTACTGTCCAAGGCCTGAAGTAAATGAATCTTTTTCCTTTTTGTCATTGTGGCTTTCAGAGGGCCTGTTGGTTGAGGTGTCTGGCTGAGATGGAAAGAGCAGACTTGACATGAATTGGATTCAATTTCTTCCTGCACTCACTGAATTCAGAGTCGGCTGAAGTGAATAATTGGCTACACTGTTGTGTGGCTGCCACTTGGCCTTCCGAAGTGGCACGGTGTGTTGTGCACCTGTAGCTCCCTGACTTGATACAAGATGGCCACCTTTGTATTTATTTCCTGACATAACCAGCACAGAGGGGGGGGGAAATTATACATTTCCACAAGACAAGACAAAAGCAGTATACTAATCTTCCAAAGTGGAGTTTTTTTGTTTGTTTGTGTTTTTTTTTTTTTTTTTTTTAAAGAATAGTCTGTTAAATCTGACCGGAATAACAGATTGAACAACAACAAAAGAAACAACAAAAGAACAACAAAAGAAACAACAACTTTAGACAACATGCTGCAATGTATAAATGCATTTTTAAGATCCTATAGCCTGAAGCAGAATAGTCTGAGCAGGATCCATACACTCAAACTCCACATGCCAGGTGGTAGTCAAAGTCCAGCTTAGAAATAAATAAAAAATAAAAGCATAAATCATTCCACTGATGGCGCCTGGAGGTTCTAATGAAAGCAAGGGGGCAGTAGCAACGAGCACTGATCCAAAGGAAAAGCCACCCAAGTGTGTCCAGAGATCCTGCTGCTCTTCCGTGATGGATTCTCCTGTCCGCTGAGGCCATATTGACGACTCAATCCATCCCACTCAGGCGGTGGGGATCGGCGGCTGCATACACAGCAATATGAAGAAGAACTTCAGGGGAGCCCGAGAGCCAACTATTATACAGCCAAAATCAATTTCGAAAAGTGGTGCACTGCCCACTACAATGAGCAGGCCTTGACTACATTGTCGCATGAAGACATCAGAACATGAAATTCACCACCCGGCAACAGGTAGACAAACAAACCAGGGTTCCCCATGCGTAGACCAATATGTGGCATTGCACATTTTGTAGCATTAAAATTGTCTCAACAGGTCATTCTGAAGAACAACAGATCAGCATACAGGTGTACGAAAGCGCAGAAGCGCAGAAAGCATGTCTGAATGCTGGTGGCTGCACACAGTTTGCATACACCCTGTTGACTGACTCCACGGACCACCACAACATATCAATTCCCTCACTGGTGACAGGGGAGCACCTCAAATTGCTATCTGGTCTGTGGGACACACTGCGTACACCAGTTAGACTGTCAACAGTCAGTAGTTTATGGTGATCATCAAGACTGCTGAATTAGGCGTTTTTCGTAACCTATTGTAATTATCTAAAGCAGTATGACGCATGGCTTTAAAATCTGTTTTGGTTTCTTAGCCTTTCTTGGTAGCTTTGACAAAGTCACAACACTCGAGCCAACAGCATGGTTTTAGAAATATGTTTTGGTTTCTTAGCCTTTCCTGTGTTTCTTTGACAAAGTCACAACACTTGAGCCAACAGCATGGGTTTAAAAATATGTTTTGGTTTCTTAGCCTTTCTTAGTTTCTTTGACAAAGTCACAACACTTGAGCCAACAGCGTGGGTTTAAAGGAAATAGGGCGTAAAAAGATCCCTGTAACTACACCTCAGCAGGGGGCTTTGACAAGAACAAGTGTGAATCATTTACACTCACTGTTCTTTTATAGTGTCGCTCGCTCGCTCGCTCTCTCTGTCCAGTGAAACGAGGGACCATGACCCTTCAGGTGTAATGACGGCCCAACCGAGACGTCCGCAGAGCTGTGAAGTCAATAAAGTCAGGTCGTCCTTGCTGCTGGTGTCAACTATCGATTAATCAATTCTCAGACTGAGGCCACCACATATGAGATAGAGGAGTGGAGGAGAGGAGAGGAGGGGAGGGGAGGGAAGGAGTGTGTGAGAGAGAGAAAGACAGACAGACAGAAAGAGAAGAGAGGAGAGAATGGGTTCGGAAAGCAAGAGAGAGAGGGAAGTGTGTGTGTGTGTGTGTGTGTGTGTGGCGGGGGGGGGGGGGGGGTGTCAGAAAGTGCGAGCAGAAGACGAAGGTGGAGGGGGAGGGGGTTGGGAAGCTGGAAGCAAGCGAGAGAGAGAGAGAGAGAGAGAGAGAGAGAGAGGTGAGACGTGAGACGTGTCCCTCAGGGTCAGACTGAGGAGATGATCTAAGGCAGTACCTAAGATGAGACTAAGGCTCCATCAAGGTCCCCTTGCCTGGGGCCGCTGAGAGAGAGAGGGCCACCTCAGCAGCGTCCATCTCAACTCATCAGGCCAGGCAAGGCTAGAGAGACAGATGGACGTCAAGTCATTTCAGTGAACACGAATTGGTGCCATCGGCAGGGAGGAAAAAAGAAAGAAGAAAAAACGATGACGCTTCTAGATGGAGGGTTTACATCAATATGCAAGGTAACCTTCATCATAATTTGGCAGGGAGAGACGACTGGCAATGTCAAAAGCATGATGGCACTGGGCCTTGTGTTTATTTTAGACAGAGGCAAATTGGCGTACATCTTTAACTAATTTCGTCTGAAAATACATGCCAAGTTTAGAGGCTTCTTCAAACTTCTGTTCCCGTCATTCCATACTGTTGGGGATGGAGATTTTAAAGATATATGCATGTATTTAGCATTTTTAGCCCCTTGTCTAGTTTTTCAGATATTTTTAGAGCTTTTTTGCCTTTAATAGCACAGTAGAGAGTGACACAAAACAAGAGATGGGTAAGGATCAGGAAATTACATCGGGTCGGATTTATGGTACGACCAGAGAAATTTTAATAAGGGGAGAACGTTGCTAAAAATGAACTCAAATCTGTGATATTTTGGATACAAATGTGTAGAATTTTTTTTTAGCATTTAGCTCCATAGGCCCCCATTGTTTTAGGACTTGCTCTCGAGCGCCCCTATTGGAATTGCCATTGGAATTGCCATTGGAATTGCAGGTTGAAGGCGGTTGAATGGCGTTATTAGGAAGTGATCCGGCTCTCCCTAAATGGGCTCTGGTACGACGCTCTAGCCCACAGAGTCATGGTGCCTCCAATTTCTGGGGTATCCATGACAAAAAAAGAATGGTTGCCAACAAAATTTGGACAATCGGTCCTGATGGGTCCTTGCCACATATAAGAATCTCGGGAATTCCCAATCCTATCCATACAACATCTTAGAATGTTTATTTCAAACCATATGCAACTCACAGAGTGGTTAGGGGTATTTGTTGTTGTTCCAAAGGAAGTTTTGCAGCGAAATAGAGTTCCTGTCATGTATTATAATTATTGCCAATTACCGCCGCTTGTCCCAGCCCTTTCAAACCAATCGGTGGGCGTCCGTCCGTCTGTCCGTCTGAGTCACATTTTTAGTATCAGCTCAGCATAGACTGAACATAAAATGGTCTAGTGGAAATGGGCCAAAAGTAAAAGAACAGAACCCTTAGGCTTGGGACAATGTACTGTAGAGAGCTGTATGCCAACAAGAAAGAAAACACACACACACACACACACACACACACACACACACACACACACACACAAAAAAAAGAAAATGAATGTGCTCTGAAGTCTTTTGGGAAACAAGAACTTTCCGGAGGCCAGGGTAGTGATTACTGCTGGACGACAAACCAGTGGAATAAGAGGAAGGACCTGCTAGCCAGTGTGTGCCACCATAAACCACTTTATCTCACACAATCACATCGGCCTTGTGAGCTTATCGCCGAATGTCATCAGCACAGCCTTGTTGATGTCATTGCCACTTGATCCATTGATCCACAGGAGTTTACACAGTCAATAATTAGTGATTGCATTATTAAGACAACACTACAGAAAACGTGGAAAAAGTCTACAAGGTGTGAAAACAACTGAGAACAAAACAGACACTTAAAGCAGAGTGTTTGGTATTCCTTCATACAAAGCAGTGATTCTGCCAATGCAGACAGGTCAGCAACTGAGAATATTTAGTCAAACTTCTTGGTTTGTTGTTGTGCAGCAGGCTAGCAAATATGCCAATTAGCAAGGACATTTGTCTAGGCCTATGTTACACAATAACAGTGTTGTGTTTCTGAAGTCTCAAATAAGCTAATTAAAAAAAGTAAAAGAGAGCGAGTTAGAGAGAAAATCGCACGACTCTCACAAAGCCAGAGTATATCAACTCCTGTGGATAAAATAAGTCAACTCTCTGTTTTCCTTTCCTGGTGTATATTTTCTTAGTACAACATGTCTTTTATTGTAAAATGAGTTCCAAAATGAGGCACAGAACAGCTTGAGGAGAGCACTGGCCAGCTAGAGCTGGTCGATGACACTGGGGACATGGACATACACCAACTAAGGCAAGTTTGATGATATTCGCTGCTAGCGAAAGCTGTTGAGAAGCTCACTTGGCAAGGGAAGAATCAACGAACAGACTGCAGGAACAAAAACTGACTAAAGGCAAA